>JBBPCX010116846.1:0-20530 GCA_037974365.1 Hydrocynus forskahlii
AGCCTGATTGTCCGCAGCTGTGGGTCGGATTAATGGTCCTGCAGCGACCCCCAGCGGCCGCCGCCGGAATCGTGACAAACAGTCAACAAATGTAGTTTATGAGTGGGACCAATTACTCCATAGGCCTGATTACTGCCAAGCTAACATAGCGTTCTACAAAAAGAAGAGTATGCTAACAGTAAAACATGGCGGTGGCAGTGAGATGGTGTGGGGATGTGTCACTGCTTCAGGACATGGGTGACTTGTTCTGATTTACAAAACTAAGAATTTCTGGAAAGAAAATCTGATAGGAGAATGCTGGGATCTGAAGTACAAGTGCAACTGGGTTATGCAGCAAGATAACAATCCAAAGCACCAGGGCGAGTCCATCTGTGAATAGCTCATAAAAAAAAAAAGAAAAAACACTCAGGTTTTAGGGTCACAGACATGAACCCCACTGACCGGCTGTGGTAAGACCTTAATCAGGTTCATGCTCTAAGGCAACACCTCTGTGAACTATAGAAAATGATCTGAAGACTTCAGAAACGATGATATGTGAAATTCTGTAGTTTAGTGCAATTTTTCAATTGGACTACAGTGCAATTCTCTCCAAAATGTCATAGCTGCGGTATAACGTACATACCTTTATATGTAAAATCTTCTTACATCTTCAATACAATACATGTGCAATATGGACCACAGCGCTATTTCTTTACAAAGTGTCGCAACTGGAGTGTGATGTACATATCTTATATTTTATATTTTCATTATTAAATGTATTGTTAAATCAAAGTAATCAATTGATTAATTAGCTAATTAATATATTTATTTATGTATTGTATTTTATATTGTCTACAGAAATTTAGCTTCTATTCTAATACTTTCCACAGAAGGGGACTGCATCCAGTCTCGTTGTACAATGACAATACGTTTTTGACTCTGATTCTGGTTCTGAATCACGACTTGACTTGAGGACTTGAAAAGGGGAGGTCGTGCTTTTAACTCTCCAGTGTGGACGATATCAAGCAAAACTCCAAAGGATGGTAAGTCAGACTTCCACGGGAGTGTAAAAGGCATTCTGTTACTGAAAGCTACTGCTAAACATGTCATAATTACGTTTAAGGGGCAATTTTTCATAGCAGTGATATAAATGTTTTTTTTTCCCCTTAAGTACATCTGAAGATCATTTAAACGTTTTTTTTGTGTGTGTCCTCTTGTTCTCATTATCTTCGATTAATTTTTGTACGAAAATCCATTTAGTGACAAAATAAACTGCAGCAGGAAATAATTCTGCTGATTTGATGATTTGTAGCCAACCCCCACCCCCCCAAACACATTTGTTCCTGTACTTGACGGTGACAGTGAAAACCACACCCCAGTAGTTCTCGTAAATACAGAAATGTGTACACACACATGCTCAAACATACAAACAAACATACAACCAGAGATCTATTAAAGTTGGCTGAGGTAAAAAAAGGAATTGGGAGAGGAACTAGAAGTGTCAGAGGAACCCACATCATGATCTGAGCTTCCTCTATGAAATCATCAGACGACATGCAGCCCTCTTTCACCATCTTAATGGCCACTTCGTGCTTGCCTTTCCACATGCCTAGCTGGACCACTCCAAACTGCCCACTGCCCAGCTCCTTCAGCAGTTTCACATCATCACGACACAGCTCCCACTCACCTGAATGCAACCACAACACACACTCAAAACACCTACTGAGTAACTTACTGCTTTTAGTATCAGTTGTAAAAGTGCAAGAGCTTAATTACTTGAATTGATCAGTCACAACTTAATAAAATTAAGTGAATATAGCATGTTTGGCATGTTCCTTTTAAGCAATACTGTCTTTTTCCCTCAACATTGAACCAAATGATTAAAGAATGAAGCACGAACACTGCTCGTGAGTCTGACCCACCATGTGCTGACGGAGTCGTGATATCAGAGTCTGTCGCAGGGTGACGCAGTCTGGTCAACAGGCCTAAAAAGGCAAGAATCATAAGCTTGTAACAACCACACTCACCACACACTTCCATACACATAGCTACACTCACACACCCCTGCCCCCCTTCAACACATCTACTCACATTCTCTCTCGCTCACTCACTCACTCACTCACTCACTCACTAACCCACTCACTCACTCACTCACTCACTCACTAACCCACTCAATCACTCACTCTTTCACTCACTCACTCTCTCGCTCAATCACTCGCTAGCTCATGTTGCTGTTCTAGGGATATAAACGAACATTCTGCTGTCTTCATTGTTTCAGCCAGTTTGTTACCTCAATTGACCAAGAAAACCCCTAGAAATCTTAATGTCTTTAACTAAGTTGTCCCCTTCTTTAGTGAGTAGTTGTACAATATGTGAAAGCACAAGTTTAATCTCATTTAAACATATAAGATTCTATTTTATATATAGCAATTTGTGCTACGGTAGCATTTTTCGACAAGCCAGCATTAATCGTCAGAGCAAAGAACTGTTACTGTCACTACATAGTGCGTGTAGCTGTGGTTTTAGCTGGGGAATATATTTTTTCCCATTTCTGACCCAAACGTGACAGCATCAGGCTTTCTAAAATGATGCAATGTTTTACAGTGAAGCTAGCATGTGGTTAGTGGAAGTGATTGGATGTGTGTTTGTGTGATATTTTGTGAGGCTGTACATGAGCCATGCTTGCTTGTGTACGCCTGTAGATGACAGTATTTCTGTGTGTGTGTGTGTGTATGTCTTGGGTGGGTGGGAAAGGCCCCTCACCTGCAGCATTGTGTTGGTGGTACTCAATCATTTGGGGGATGCAGTCAAATAGATGGTTCTCAGCCAGATAATACTTCCCCTCAGCATTCACGTTGATGAGATAATGTCTCACAGTCCCGTTTACCTCACTGGAAATATGGTTATGGTTTGAAAATGGCACAAAAAACAAAGGAGATTGTTTTGTGACGTTTGGAAAATCGGAATTTCACGTGCGTGGTTGCGGACTTTCAGAGCTCTAATGGGCAACAAAAAGTACCAGAATATTTAATTACATAATAACACCATAAATCACAGAAAGAATGACAAAATGCACACCCACTGCCTCTACTCTCAAAGTATAAGAGTTTGTGTGTGTTACCTCTCCCCTCTACTCACTCTAGTGCTCGACTTAATAAAGAAACTGTGTAGGATCCTTTCTGACTGGAATCTCTGACCACAAAGGAGCCCTCTTTTCCCTGCCAAAAGGTGAGAACATAGAAAGGCTGCATTTAAACATCTGGTATGATGACATTAAATGATGATCAGGTAAATCAATGCGTGAGCTGAAAAAACTAATTAAGGAAAGTGCGGTAAGTGCTGACAGGAAAAAATTTTATGCACCTTCTCCCGTAGCAGTTGCTCAGTCTTGACCCGAGACATGTTCCCAACATACCAACTGGAAAATACATAAGAAATTAACTCAAGAAGGGCATGCATATCTCACTATGGGCAAATTTGCTCTCATTCTTTTAACGAACTGGCCACGTTATTTCTGGTTTATGAGATCTGATAATAACTTGTTATGACTACATAAATGGATATATGAATAAAGTGCTGTGAAAATATATTTGGTGTTCATATCCCCAGTATTCTGATTTCTCCTATTTTTTGCATATTTTCACAATAAATTGTCTCAGATATTCAAATGAAATGCAGTAAAAGACAATGACAACCTGAGTAAACATAAAATACTTGATCATTTCATTTATGGAAAGGAAAAAGTTATGTAACACTGGTTCCCTCACTCAGTCAAACGGTTAACCAAATGATAATGGAGATCACTCAAACTAGATAATAGCTTGATTACTGCCAGCTGTGTTGTTAACATCACTTAAATAGAACTTTTCCAGCAACGTGAAGCAGGCTAAATGCAGCACACTGTGAAAATATAAAATCCAGAGGAGATGAGAAAGAAAGTTAAAATATATAAGTTCGAAGGAGGTTGCAAAGCCATTTGGTTCAGATTTTGCAGAGAACTGGCAATAGCCATTATATCCAAATGAGAGAAATGTGAAACAGAGTTAAATATTCCCAGAAGATTCTGGCCTACCACCATATCTCCAAGACTTGACCTTACCTAGTAAGCCACAAAAGAACCACAAATGAAGTTCTTTTGTGGAACAACATGCATTGCTCATCTCTAATAAGGTCAGCTTTCATAATTCCACCATTACAAAGAGATTGTGCAAAAATGGTATTCATGGGTGAGAACTGCTGCTAACTAAGAGGAACATGAGGGCTTGTCTTAAATTTGGCTTGTCTTAAGTAAACCTTTTGGAACAATGTTCTATGGACTGAAGAGTTGAATCCCTATTACACCTGGCTTAAAGCTAACAAAGCATCAAGAACATCATAACAGCAGTCTAACATGATGGTGGTAGTCTGATGGTGTGGGCATGCTTTGCTGATACAGGGTCTTGATAGAACCAAGATTTTACAGGTCACCAGTCTATGATCTGAAGCGCAGGTGAAAGAAAATGAAGATTTTGAGGTGGCCTAATCGAAATCCTAACTTGAACCCCACTGAGACCCTGTGGCAGGACCTTAAACAAAGTCTTTCAGTGTGAACAAACTGGGCATGACCAACTGGAGATGATGAGGCCAAAGGTGGCACACCCAGTTATTAAGGTAATAAAGGGAGCTTCTTTTTTCACATGGATGAAATGGCTGTTGCAAAAAAAAAAAAAAAAAAAAAATTAAAAACAGTATGCATGTTTCCTCTGCTTCTTCCTGTCTTCAGTTTCGTTTTGTATGAGGATCTGAAACCATTTAGTGTGCTGAAGAAACAAATATATATGAAATACTTTATTCATTTTTTATTCAGTTTTTTCTGAATTGGAAAAGGAAAAGACTATGGTTATGAAAGAATTCCCTAAGAACTTTTCAATCAACACAAGCAACAAACAACAGCAAAAATGTCACTTTGATTAATTAAGGAATGTGACCTGATCCGGAGTCAGTGGGTAAGAAATGAATGAGGTACTCACGGGTAGTCCTCTATCTTGCCTTTCTGTGGTGGGACGCTTGAATCTGATTGAACAGAGCACCTCACACTGGACAAACAAAGTAAATGGACCGTTAAACCCATCAAACAAAGAAAGTTTAAACTTATAAACTCATGGGACTGTGAGACAGCGAGCTTGTGTTTATCTGTGTAACTAAATTTACTCTCATGTCAGATTTCAGGTTTAATAATCAGGTGTGTATTTGTATTTATGTGTGTATTTATGCGGCACATTCAGGGAATGAAGACACTGTATCCCTCTAGTGGAAAGGAGAAGAACAATCAGCTGTGAGTGCAATCTCCAATACAAAAGCAACAGCAACGACACTCACTGTGATTTAGTGCTGCTAGTTCGGTCGTGCAGCATCCTCCTAGAAATTTCGTTTTTCATGCTGAAAATAATCAAATATTGATCATTAGTCTCCATAAAGCCATATAGTAGGACATTTATAAAACATAAACACACAAACACTATGTGGAGAAAAGTATTGGGACGCCTGACCATTGCACCAGCAGAAACAAGTCAAGTCCTGGACCGTAGGTGCAACATACAGCACAACACAACAGCAGCAAACGCAGACAGATCAATAATAACGGTAAAAAGGGTGGACGAAATATAATTAAACCAGATGTACTGAAGAGAATACCTACGATGTAAACAAGTTTTCGTTGTGCAAATAACGCAATTTGTGCAAGTACTGCAGTGTGTTGGAAGCATGGCGTTTTCCAAAAAGTCTGAGGCATTACGAACGCCCTTCGCTGGAAGCAAGGTCCTAGCCCAAACCATGAATCCCCAATACTTTTGTTCATATAATGTATTACACTAAATCAGGGGTCCCAAACTCAGATGATGTGTCCTGTTCATTATCATCCATTTTCTAAAAAGGTTAGATGATAAGTGATATGAATTTTAACTATATAACACAGACACACTCATTTAAGTCTTTAGCAATTATTCTAATTATTCTTAGTATTTATGAAATATATCTGAATTCAGTCCCATCAAATAAACTTCAAACAATGTATCTTCCTCTGTGTCATGAATGAACCCACAAAGGCAGATTTAACTTTGGTCATTTGCTGTAAAGGAGGAACTATCAGTAGAGATTGGAATAATAACTATAAAAATAAGTAAGCATAAACTACAGGCACAGCTGCTCAGTGTGCAGCGTTTTGTTTTTAACGGCCTAAGAGCAAGTGTAAGATGATTTTATATAGTTTATGTTAGGTGACCAGTGTTAGGAAGCTGTCCCAATCTTTTTAGACTCCTGCAGTTAAAAAAAAAAAAACAACAGAAGTTGGGAGTAAATTAAGCTCTTTTAGAGAGGCTTACCAGTAGTTGTCTTTGACTTCAACCTCCTTTATGTAATTAGAAGGGACGAGTCCTTCAGAACTAGAAAAAAAAAATCAGAAAACATCAACCAAGCTAATAAACATTGCTGAATGTTCTCTGTGTCACTAAGACCTTTTCGCAAAAAACATCTGAGTCCTATTCACTAAGCCATCAATGGAGAACCGAAATTGAAATGAAATGGGATATTCTAACCAGTATTCTCCAGTTGTACCCAATTACGTGCTCCTACCCATCTGTGTCTTTGACTCTCCACCAGTCATCTGAAGTCTTTTCCAAAGAGATGTATCTGTTCCCCTTCACCAGGCTTAACTGTCCAGGTCTCTCAGCTGAGAAGTTATACAGGGCCACAACCTCTGCAGGACTGCTGCTTTCACTTTCTGGGATGGGGGGCAAGTGGATACTCTCCCTACGCTGAAAAAAAACCCTCAATGTTTTAAGCAGGATCAAAGAGTTCTAAAGCTAAGACACACACTGGTCTATGTCACTGATGTCACTGTTCGTAGCATCATCACCTTATTACTTAAGAATGTTACTGTGTAACAAAAAGTTACACAATGTGCCTGGCTAGGTCAGTTGTTAGAGCAGGAGACTCTTAATCTCAGGGTTGTGGGTTTGTGCACCACTCTGGGCATTACATGCATACTATGGGGCAGCTGGTGTCCTGGTGGTTAGGGAGCTGCCCCTGTGACTAGAAGGTTGTGGGTTTGAATCCTGAATCACTGAGTTACCGCTTCACTCGGGTGAATGGGTTAAATGCAGAGAAAGACTTTCAGAAGTGGCTGCTTTACAATGAAAAGTTGTAAAGTAGGTTATTTACCTTTGAAGATGGCACAGGAGGTAATCCAAATCTCCGAACAGATGATCTGAACCCATCTGTAGAATCTGTAAGTCAAGACAGAAATTGCTATACTTTTTCAAAAACATGGGTAACTTTCAACACGGACAAATGCAAAACATGAATGAATCATTTCTAACCAAGTGCAGGGGACCACAGTAAGATTTTGATTTATAAAAAAGATCTTCGTCTGCCACTCATCTTATTGTTCCTTCTGCCCGTCTTATCACCATGGGGAACAGAGCTTTCAGTCGCTCTGCTCCTTGGCTCTGGAACTCACTTCCTCCAGTCATTAGGTTTATAGATTCTCTTCCCTTATTTAAGTCACAGCTCAAAACACACTCGTTCAAACTGTCTTACTTGCTTTAATAACAGATTTTAATTGTTGTCAAATCTTGTTTATTGTTTTCCTTTTTTAATTATTGTTTTATTGTTTATTTTTTCTCTGTAAGGTGACCTTGGGGTTTAGAAAGGCGCCCTCAAGTAAAATGTAGTATTATTATTATTATTAATATTAACTGACACCCACACTGACTAGCATCATCCTGAGTTATCGGCCCTTACTTCCAGTGAAGGGCAATCTTAATACTTCAGCATACCAAGACATTTTGGACAACACCATGCTTCCAACTTTGTGGACACAGTTTGGGGAAGAAGCTTTTCTATTCCAGCATGACTGTGCCCCAGTGCACAAAGGAAGCTCCATAAAGACGTGGCTGGATGAGTTCGGTGTGAAAGAACTTGACTGGCCACACAGAGCCTAAACTCAACCCCATCCAAAACCTTTGGGATGAACTGGAACGGAGATTGCGAGCCAGGCTTTCTCGTCCCACGTCAGAGTCTGATCTCATAAATGCTCTACAGAATGAACGGACACAAATTCCCACAGAAACCAAAAAAAAATTGTGGAAAGCCTTCCAAGAAAGGATAATGATCAGGCATCCCAATACTTTTGTCTAAGCTTAGAATGAGCTAATTTAAATTCATTGTTTTCTGTGATGTATTGCGAAGCATCACTTTTACACATATACACCTATACATCAATTGAACTCCACTCATTCATGCCCAAGTTATGAATAATTATAAAAAAGGTTGGAAAATGGTCACGCAAAAATAAACTAGGGCTGGTTTTGGTACATAAAACTACAACGATAAACAACACATAATGTAGGCTATAGACCCTTTAATTTTTTATTGCATTCATAGTATCTTGGCTTACGTCTCAAGCCATACGCAAAATCCTTCTTTAACCTGACCTGTTGCTCCTTGTTTATCTCTGACTGATCTGAGAACAGGTGTGAGTATCCTTAAAAGAAAGTAGAATTAAATAGCAGTAATTATGTAACTTGCATTTCTTCTAAAGCCTAAAGAATATGAATACATAATCACAAAGGTAATATGAAGATGTACATGACATTAATAACATTAACTCTGACATTGAACTAACCTTTGTGCCACTGGATGCAGCCGGGAGCATTCTTCACTGTCTGTCCACAGCACGAGAATGCTCCGTCCACCCAAAATCCTTTGTGGTACTTTGCAGAGAGCTTTGCGTTACCCTTTATTACTGTAAACAAATGGAGATTCCTCTTTGAGTCATTGCAACACATGTAAAGATCTTTGACAGTTTATGATTACATTGCTTGCATATAAGAACACAATAGCCTTACCATGCATAAGAGCATCTAACCATGCCTTCCTACTTGCTTCGTCACCCGCAAACAGGTACAGGATGCAATCATCATATGCAATCTACTGGGAAAAACCATTCAATTGCATTAGAATTGCTGCTAGCCAAAAATAAACCAGGCATTATTGATCATTTGGCTAGGATGCAATCATCGTATGCAATCTAATGGGCAAAAGCCATTAAATTGCATTAGAATTGCTGCTAGCCAAAAATAAACCAGGCATTATTGACAATTCGGTTTTGAATCAATGGTAGTTTTTATTATTTTTTGATAATCATGAAGATCTGTTTGTTCCAGCACTGTCTATACTGCTTTGTCTGGTGAATGGTGGCATTTGACTTCCCATTGAGGTCAAATATAGGTATAAATACATTTATGTTTATTTATTTAAATGTATTTAATTAACTTATTTTGCTGTAATTTTTCGTTGTAATTTCTTATCATGTGGGTAAATAATACGCTCCTTTCTCTCTCTCTCTCTCTCTCTCTCTCTCTCTCTCTCTCTCTCTCTCTCTCTCGCTCTCTCTCTCTCTCTGTATACAGCGTGTCCTCGAGTTACGACACAGATCTTTTCCCTCAGCAGTGATGTATCCCGAATTTTGGTGTTAAGTCCAAACACACCCTAGCCTAAGTCACTTACCTATCCTAACACAGTTGCTAAGCCACGGAAAAAGCAAAAGGGAAACTCCCTCACTCATACGCCTCGTTACTGCGTATTCTTCCTCCGTGCCCAACCAAACTATTTTGCCCATGTAGTCCGTAAGTGCGAGGCTAACGGTGTAAGCCGAATGGGAGTGGGCTGAGCGTTGTAAACTCGAAACGTTTTATGTCGAGACTGTAGTAACCCGAGGACCCCCTGTATACATACTGTAGTATATAGGATGACGGTAAAATTACAGTGTTCAAGTGTCTGCAATTTATGAAATGAGATCATTTTATCATTTTCTAGCGTTTATTAGATTTACACATTGTGAAAGTGTACAGTTAATTCCCATTTAATTCATTAGTCAATTGTTATAAGTAATCTACAGAAGTCCTTATTATCAAAATATAAATTCACATCACACGCTTACTTACAAATAGTATGTGTCTGTTTACTAGTGCCTGTTAATAGTTATTTAACTTGTAAGAAGCAGAGCTATCTAATTAGAGTGTTTTAAAACAACAGTGGGTTGAGAAACGTGATTCAGTGCCGGACAAAGCAGGCCATAAGGGGTCAAGGTTGAGGAGCTGACTTCTCCTCTGTCACATTCGAACTATTTGACAGATTGAAGTGCGTCCACCAACTGTTTGCACCAGTGAACACGCTCACAAACTGATGATCCAGCCTGCAGTCATGTTTTGGCTAAAGTGTGACTTTCACTTGTGTTTGAATAGTCAAATGAATTTAATCAGCCAACATTAATTATGACTGTAATGTAGAATGCTGAGAGAGCGGTAGGTGTTCGTACATGAACTGTGTGGGGTCATGCATGCGTGAATATGAGTGTGTGTGTATTTGTGTGCGCGTGTGTGTGTGTGTGTGTGTGATTAATGAAACCTGAAAGGGAAACTCTCTTTCCACAGGTGCGTTCACTTCAGGCTCCACCATCTCCACATAGCTAA
Source organism: Hydrocynus forskahlii (assembly GCA_037974365.1). NCBI lineage: Eukaryota > Metazoa > Chordata > Actinopteri > Characiformes > Alestidae > Hydrocynus > Hydrocynus forskahlii. The sequence goes on from JBBPCX010116846.1 coordinate 10,491, forward strand.
TTCTGTCTGCTGGGACCGTCCCTTTCTTTGTCTTCTTCTTCTGCAAGAAGAAAAATGAAGTGAAATGCAGTGTTCGTACCGAGTGCTAAAACATCATTATGTCCAATATCTTATGTGCAATAGTCTTACTATGTGAATTTCACTACTTATGTCAATATGATCTCTGTTACGTGCAGTAACAGACTCCTATCTGTGTTGTTAGAAATTCACTTAACTGTAAGTTACTCTATAGTATTTATACCCTGCATTTGTGTATATAGTATTTCATATTGATTTTTTTTCTACAGATTTTTATTGGATTTATTTAGACTTATTTTATATTGTGATATTATTTTATCTTATTATATATTTCATATTGTTCTTGTCTCTGTGTCTCTGTGAGTCTGTGCAGTCGTAGCATAAGCAATTTCCTCTGGCATCAAGATTCAAGATTTGTTTATTGTCAGTACAACAATATACTCAGTATACAGTGTATTGAAGTGCCGTTCCACACAGGCCCTCCAGGGTGCATTATACAGAATATCACAAATAAAAAATACAAAAATATAGGGCAAGAGATATACACAAATAGAAATCTTTTTAAAAATAGGATAGGGACAATACAAAGTGTGAGTGTGCAATTATCAATAAGTGATCAATTTATTGATTATATTAATAATCAACAAAGTTATCTGCTGCTGATTCTGATGATGATAAATCTATTATGGCACCTGACATTACTATCCACCACCAGCGCGTTATAAACTGTTGGACTGTAAACCACGCTTTGCTGATACCACTGACCCTAAGTGGACCTAGAGAAAAGCCTTACCCCCTTTTCCTGTTCGTAGTAACTCAGAGCCTGAGAGGTCAGAACAAAGAGTCGCTCCTTATAGTTCTTGGGGGAGATTTTCTTCTTCTGCTGAGACATCTTCAGCAGGATGCCTTCCTTAATGACCTCTTCGCTCATCTGGACAGCTGCACACATGCAGACCAAATAGACAAGCAGAAATGCAACATTTGTCACATTTTCTTTTATAACAGCAAGGACAGTTATTATGATATGACATCCATTTATGGAACAAAAACTCTGAAAATTGCATTTCATGTGTCTGTGTTTGTGCTTTCCTGCCAAATATAGCTCAAGAGAACTAAGCAACTGTAGCAGTAAACAGTGTAAGAGTTCCAATCAACATGCGGCTGAAATAAACCACGTTTGTTTGGACAGAAGGCGAAACTATGGTGATAGAGTACATAGAACAATACGGTACCTTGAAGTAATGGACGTGAAATTCTTCAAAATAACATACCTGTACAGGCAGAAGGACTGTCCTCTGGTTTCTCGCTGACTGAATACAATTAGTTGTGAAAGCAGCCTGGCTGCAATTTCCTGGTAACTGATGGTTCACAAAGGCTGCAGTGTGGCTGCTGAGCACTGTTTGCTTAATGTATTTGCATGGCCCTGACACTGCTGTGAAGAAACACTAACCTCTTTTGTATGAAACCAAAACCGTCATGGTGTGCTTGCATGCTTCAGAACAGAAGCATCCATATCAGGAATAGACAAGAGACACAAGCCAGGTTTTGATACTGTAATAAGGCAAGGCTTTCGAACAACAAAGTACTGACACTATATACTGTTAAGAAGCCTGGATCTCGCTGGGAACTGGGAGCTTATGAGCATAGAGAACTCCACACGTTCTCTCAAGTATGTTGACCAGTGTTGCACCAGTGTCTCAGGGTGCGCTCATGTCAGTGATCACCCTCGACTCTGCGCTGTTACAGCAAGACCTGCTTAAGTCTTAAACCTTGCACTCATTAGTGTGATTGCGTATATTTATTATTATTATTTTTATAGTTGAATTTGGTGTCCCTTCTAGTTTTTGAAATAGTAGAAACAGTAGGATGTTTCTACTAGTTAATCTTTGGGGCTGTGCACGTGTATATTAATTTGTATTCGGCTGATCAGTATCGATCAGCAAAAAATCTATTTTTGTGGTCATGTTGGCTCTGTAATACATTGGGAGAGAAAGCTGATGGTCGAGTCGCCTTCAAAATTTGTGTCAGGGAGAGAGTCTGTGACATCACTGCAGGGTGCTGTTTGTAAAAACAGCTTCACAAATTTAGAGGTGTCATTTTTTCATCATTTAGCGCAATGTTCACACAAGAGCTAAATGAGTTAAAAGAACAATGTTACGTTTTGGTACTTTTTCTTGCTGCGCAATTGTTAAATGTTAAATTTAAATGTTAAATCTAAATCTAAATGTTAAATCTAAATCTAAATATTAAATGTTAAATTTAACATTTAACAATTACACAACTGATAACAAATGACACTTCTAAATTTGTGAAGCTGTTTTTAACAAACGGCACCCCATACATCACAGCTAAGGAGGTTGGAAAGGGACAAATGAGATTGTTGTGCACTGGAGTCTCTTACACCATTTAAACTAGTCCTCACACACAAAACTACCACCACAGACTCTAACTGTACCTACCCTGCTAGCCATAGACTTACAGCTGCTGAGCAAGGATTAAGTCTGCACATTAAGATCTATTTTTGTTAGTTTTCTCTATTAGGACATTTCTTTTATTCTCCCTCATCCTCCAGGTCGACCAGAAGAGGACAGGTTCCCCTTTTGAGTCTTAGTTCCTCTTGAGGTTTCTTCCTCCATTTTTAGGGAATTTTTCTCACTTTGGTCGCCATAGGCTCACTAAGGGCTCATGCCTAAATAAATAGAATTTATAAATAGAACTGAAATTAATTGAAATCTCATTCTGGTCACAGTCAACTCAAGATTTGCTTTTGACTGACGATTCAGCTCCCACAGTCCCCCAAAATGTTAAAATGCAATGCCTGTAGCTAAAACTAAAACTACTGAAGACTCAAGATTCAGCTTGCACTCACACTGAACCATAGATATCTCTGTTTCCAACAGAGCACACAGATGTACTGTTCATGTTCAGTAATATATAGAATGCATTCATATCAATTTTATAGTTCAAATTAGTTGAAAGTCATGTCGTCCTCTAGCCTAGGTGGTCAGTGTATGACCACAGGACTGTCAATGTTTTTGGTTGGGGGACTTTTTAGAACTGGTTTATTAAATGGCATTTTTTTCAGGCAAATATTTAGAAATTGTGCCCTAAAATGTTTATAGAAAAAAAAAATCAGAATATCCAAAAGTATAAGAGCTTGTTCCCTAGAGGACGCATTTATTTGCACTTTCTAAAAAATTCAGCAAAACATGTCATTTGACTAGGAACGTTCAAATGTTTGTATGCAGTTGTATACTGTCCAGTTCTTTGAAATGCTTCTGTGTTGCCCACAAATGTTTCCATGATTGATGTCATTTATGCATTTTTGGAACTATACAGAACCCTATCTTTCATGGGAAACTCTTCACAGAGATCTAGAGACGACAGGGAAATGGGAATTTGCATGATGGTCACTACAAATAGTTTAATTTGTGTGAAACTAAAATACATACATCCTCTACAAGGAACAAACAAACATTTTTATTATGATATTATATTACAGTTCTATTATATATTATATATTTATATACTCATATACTCATATATATTATATATTTATATGACCAGTGGTGTCCAAACTTTGCATACAGCTGTAAACTGTGTGTGTGCGTGTGAGTGTCTGAGTGTGTGTGTGTGTGTTTGGAGCTAAACTGTCCCTCTGCTGTAAGGCAAGGATATTTTTAACCCTGATGTGCACCCCTTGGAGCCAATTGGAATCCACTGAATCTAAAGACCCAGACCAGATAGAGTTACAGGACCCTCATGCTGTTTTCAAACTGCACCTTTCAAACAGCTCTCTCCACTTCTGTAACCGTGGAAACAGATCTTGTACCAGGTACAGCCCAATCTCATCTGACCTTCAGAAAAGAAATTAAAATGCATGTTATTATGCACGTATTATATTATTTATGGTATAAACACGTTTTAGGCATTCTAAGGTTACTTTAATCCGTTGAATCCTTGGACAATTATATCCATTCAGGCCAGGTTTTAAAAAGAGGCTAGAATGTTCAATATTGTATGGAGTAAGCAATGAAAATCCAGTTTTATTTTCCAAACAAAAAACATCTGTTAAAGGCGATTTTCACCGATTTGTCTTTATAAATCAGTGGTTAAGTCATTCAGACTGGTTAAACATCATAAAGAAACAGAACTGTTGCGGTGGTGCTAGAAATCAGACAGCTAAAGCATTAAATGACTCTAAAAAGCACACCAAGGAAAGTTACTAAACCAAATGATTATGAATGTAAAGTGGTCTTTTTTGTCACATGTGAAGACACCACAGCACAACACACAGTGTGAACACAAGTGAAGCAGCGAGGAGTGTGTGGGGACAGTACAAGTACAGTATATTTATGTCCTGTACCTTTTTCTGTGGTTTAGTTGTGTTTTTATATTCTAGATTATGATTTTACAACTGTGTTAGGATTAAGTTGGTTGGTATGATTATTGTTTTCAGGAAATTGAAAGATTCCATAGTCATAACAGTCCTGTCCAGGGACTGGGTGCTTCACCATCGTTGCCACATGGCCACACATTCAACTCTACGTTGTTGTGATGGCTCTAGAGGAACAGCTGTTCCAGCATCAGTCAAAACAGGGCTGAAGCATGTCAAAGCCTGGTAGAGGTGTTGACAGAAAAGTTAAGCCCTATGTTCAAGATGTTTCATCATTCACTGACTCAATATGTAAAGTGCATGAGTTTTCAGGACTGCAGAGGTCCGAACAATGGGTCTAAAGTGGCCCCGTATAGTCACGTGTTAACACACCACACAGTGTGAACAATGTAAAACTGTCTCTCTGCATTTAACCCATTCACCAAGCGAATCAGTGGGGAGCCAGGCTCAAGGGTACCTCAGTGGGGTTCGAATCCAGAACCTTCTCATCGCAGGGGAAACTTCTCTCACCACCAGCTGCCCCAAAGGCAGACCTCACATGGAGATGGTGGGCAACAATCCCGCTATCTCTCACAAGCTGAGTGAGCGCTCTACCATTTGAGCTAAAAGCGCATCCTTCAAGCCAGATTTGAACCAGCTACCTAAGGATCACTGTTTACGTCCACGCTACCAGCTGAGCTAATGAAGGGTCTGCAGATTTGCGGTGGATGCTTATGAGGGTAAAATGCCATCTGAGCTGTCTGTGGATAAGTGGGTGCACATCTTCAGACCTTCACAGCAGACTGAGTAGCTGGCTAGATGAGAAGCAGGACTGGATGAGAGGTGCTAATGTTGGGTCTGTGGTTCAAACAGGGTGTGAACTGGTGCTGGAGACGTGTGAGGTCCTGTGAATTTCCAAACCTGCAGTAGTAGGTGTTCAACTCATCAGATCACTCATTGTGATCACCACCATGGTAAACTTCTCTACAGTGTACCATTTCATATCAAACTAATCTGAAAGGCTTTGTTTACATCTTAACAGTGACATAAACAGTTTAGCAAAATTCTGAAAAGACGGAGTAATGTCATTGCTGTCTCTGGTCAAATGAAATTGATTCGACATGTCCCAGTGGCGGCTTATTTAAGTTGTGGTATAATGGGTAGAGTGCAGGACTTTCACTCAGATGACTGGGGTTTGATCCTCGGTGGAAGACGATTACTTAGGGGGGTTGGTGGCCTAATGATTAGGGAGTTGCCCCTGTGATCAGAAGGTTGTGGGTTTGAATCCCAGGCTATCATCCCCACTCTGCACCTGGAAGGCTGCCCACTGCTTTACTTGATGAATGGGTTAAATGCAGAGAAAGAGTCTCATGCTGTGGTGTGTTCACGCATGACTGTAAGGGGCCTCTTTACTTACATGAAATGTTTGAGGTCGGTAAGACGCAAATGACAGCTGTCCTATGCTGACTTTTGTTTTGATTTTATTCTAATTGACTTTTAGACATGCATCAGGGCAGTACTGTAAATACTATCACCATTAACAGAGTGATAATATTTAAAGATTTGAATCTGACATCGCTGACACATTAAGCTTGCCAGTTACATTGATTTTAACACACCATCAAAGAATTCTTTCACATTTTTCTGTTCTTGTCTGGAACAGGATTATGGTGGATTATTTTATAACCACCTTCTCTCTCTCTCTGTCTCTCTCTCTCTCTCTCTCTCTCTCCCTCTCTCTCTCCCTGAGATGCTGGATGTACTGATAATAGGAGGAGGTCCTCATGCTCTGATTCTGGCAACTCTGCTCTCAAACCCGGAGCAGGATGTGAACTCCATCAGTGCTGACATTCTCCAAGGGATACAGCTGAGCAGGAGTAGATCCAAGACTGGACGGCCCAAGAGCAGGAAGCGACCTACTGGCATGTTTTTCACTTGATCAGCCTCAGCCTTACACAGTCATTCTGACCAGATGTGCAAGGCTGCAGCATACATTATGCAATTTGTAATAAATTTAACAGAAACTAGGAAGCTGTAGACCACAATTCATTTATTTAATCCAGAGATGTGATTCTGTTCCCTATAAATCAAAAGCAGAACTCTGGCAAATAAGAAAGCAGTCAGGATCTTGAGAATATCCTTTTCTACTTGTTTTCATAGGAACAGTGCTGGAGGCACCCAAGCAATCACAATGTCCTCCCTGTCCGCCTTTGCACTTCAAGGTATTAGACTCTTATGGAGAATGGGCTTCCTTGTGGAAGAGCCAGTTCACTGCTCTCGGGATCCCTCACCTTCGTTCACACATGCTGGTGCACACTGATCCTCTGAATAAGGTAAAGTCAAATTGACTAACCATGAATTAGTCATGACAAACCTGCTTACAATAGCAGCGGAGTGCAACCTAGAACTATGAGATCACATTAATTGCTCTTGAATTAGGTACCACTTTACAATGTGATTACTCTTATAGAAGGTGTATGAGTGATTTACAATTTGTTTATTATTGTCTATTTATCAGGTCAAAAAATGAAAAAAATTCCAAAAAAGTTGGGTCACTTTCTAAAAATGCAATAAAGATTGTAGAGAGCCATCCCGTCACGATGCTGTCTTTTCCCAGGAACGCCATGTATATTTCAGCAGGACAAAGTAAGGCCTCATTCAGATTAAAGAAGTGTGGCTTGGGAAACATAGAGTGCGTGTGCCTGACTGGCCTGCCTGTGGTCCAGATCTGTCTTCTATTGTAAATGTGTGATGTTCATGAAGAGGAGAATCAGACAACGGTGACCACATACTGTTGAGGAGTCTTCTATACAGCAAGAATGGGCAAAAAGTCCACTTGCAAAACTGTAACAATTTGTTGTTTTCAGTAATTAAAAGAAAAGGGGATGTGACCCAGTTGAAAACTTACCTCTATCCCAACGTTTTTGTAGTGTGTCACATGCATCAATTTCTAAATTTGTTCTTGTTTACCGAATAGAATTAAGCTTGACTGTGAGACACTGAACATCTTCTCTTTGTCCGTTTTCCTGTTAAATAAAGGTACCAAATTACAGATTTTAGTTTTATTGCATTTTTGGAAAGTGTGGTTTGTGTGTATTTTAGAAAATGGGATTTGAATATTAAAATAAGAAGATAAGAAGGTATAAATAACAAGAAATATTGAATTACAAGAAATATTACTTGTATTACAAGAAATATTACTTCTAATAAGTAATGACAATATGCGATTTATAAGATGAATCGCATATTCACATTCAATAGATAGAACAGCTCATTAATGATCTATTTATTACTGCTGGCTAATAGTTTAAAGATTATGGCCCATTTGACAAATGTTAATAACCTATATTCACAAACCTTTACATGGGGAGTCTTGTTGAAAAATGATACCACAAATTATTACTGTGATAAATGGCCTGATCAACAGACTTGAGATTTTCTGTGTGCAATTTTAGAAAGCCTTGCAGGAGTTTGCAGTGGCGGAGGATCGCATGGCTGAGCTTCACTGTCTCCCTGAGAGGATCTACATTCAAGATGAAGATGCCTTCTTCAATGATAACCGTCTGGGCAAACGGGACAGAAAGCTCCTGAGTGCAGCCACAGGCCTGCAGAAAAGCCTGTACTTTAGCCTGCCAGGAACTCAGCTCAGCGTGGACTTCTTCAAAGAACAGGTCTGGAACCAGCATGGCACTGAGCAAAACCATGACCTTACGTACATATACTGGGCAGTTAAGTGGTCTGGAGTTTGTGGCATGGGAAGCTGTCCTAAACTGGCCAATTACTGTGTCATTCTGTTCTTGTCTGTATCTGTTTTTATTGTTGTTTTGGGGGCATTTTACAAAGAGGAATTTCTCAGTAACTTAAACTTTAAAGCAACTCCTCGTTGGTGTAGTGGTAAGTATCCCCACCTGTCACACAGGAGACTGGGGTTCGATTTCCCCCATGGGGAGAACGAAACATTGGGGCAGCGGGTGGCCTAGTGGTTAGAAAGTCGCCACTGTGATCAGAAGGTTGAGGGTTTGAATCCCAGGACTGTTAGTGAACCCTCTGAGGTACCCTTGAGCAAAGTGCTGTGTGCTGCTTCACTTGCTGAATGGGTTAAATGCAGAGAATGAATTTTGTTTTGTTCACACTGTGTGGCATGTTCACATGTGACTGTAAGGGGCCACTTTAGACCCATTGCTTTGACCTCTGTGGCCCTGAAAACCCATGCACTTTGCATATTGAGTCTGTGAATGGGTTAAATGCAGAGAATGAATTTTGTGTGGTTCACACAGTGTGCTGTGGTGTGTTCACATATGACAAATGGACACTATACTCCAGTCTGTCTAATAGGAAAAGAGCTGAAGGACATTCATATTAAACATGCTCAACTTATCAAGCTAACTCTGGGGGAAATCCGGCCCCTGGCCTTACCTGACAATGTTTAGTCTATGTCCATGCCCCCTTGCTCCACCCATTTCCATGTTTAGCCTGTATACCCCTTATTCCTCTCTGGAGCTCAGTTTATTTCTGTGACGGTCACCTCGTCCCCGTCACGCCTGTCCCGGTCCCTGTCCCCTGAATATTAGTTTTCCCTCCTGTTCTCCCTTTGTTTTCTATCCGTCCCCGTACTTGTGTCCAGTTTGTGTTTGCTCCCTTGTTCCCTACCTAGTGTGTCTGTTCCGTTTGTATCGCGTCCCATCTATTAGTTACACCTGTCCCTTGTTCCCGTGTCTCCACCTGTGTCTCGTTTCCTTCCCCTATTTAAAGCCCAGCCGACCCCAGTTTAGGTGAGTCTGTATTTGTCTATCTCCGCTTTCTTTGTCGTGCGTTATGCCTGTGATCTCTGTTTCTATCTGTCCGTCCTGGTTTCCTGGTCTGGGTTGGTCTGGTCTCGTCCTCGTTACATGTTCCTGAGTGTCCGTGTCCGTGAGTTAATCCTGTTTCTCGTCTTGTCTTTCAGGCCCGTGTTCCCTCCGTTTTTTCCCTGAGGGGCAGCACGTCCTGCGCCCCCGCCTGATCCGACGCTCCTGACCGTGGTGGAGCTCGGAAGCTCTGACCATCCCTTTTTGTTCTTTTGTTCGTTTGGGGAGCACGGGCCTGCAGCGTCCCGTTTTGTTTGTTCCCCTCGAGCCGGGGCTCAGGGTTGTTCTCCCTTGATTCTCTTTCTGTTCTATTAAAACCCGAAAGTACATCTAATCCTGTTGTGTGCGTCCTCCCCTTCCCTCTCCTAGCCTCACTGACAAGTTGTTTCAATATTAATTAATATTTCAATCTTTTTAACAGAACTTTCACGTATTAAGTACATCCATAATATTACATGCATGAAAAATGTGTTAATAATAGGAACAGCCCACCGCACAGCACAAAATAACCATTTTTATTATGTCTGATAACTCAGTTCTAGCGTCCAGCATGGACGTCCTTACAGGCGCGGAAAAAGCGTGACGTCACATGCAGAACATCAATAAGACAGAAAACATGCTTTTCACTGCAAAAGAACTGAAAAAGCCTGGCAGTTTCCCTGCACATCCTGAAGCACCACATCTTACATGTCGGTCACACACCACTTTGTTGAAAATGACAGTGGTGGTGCGTCTTCTGGACTGTTTAGAGTTCAGTGACAGACACACTTCTGAGAACTTAGCAGAGGAGCTGCACTGTA
>JBBPCX010116863.1:0-20529 GCA_037974365.1 Hydrocynus forskahlii
GGGGGGTGTGAGGGAGCTGTAGCGTAGTGTTTTCCCAGGTGGGGGCCTGGGGCGCATGCTGCACGTGCAGTCTCGCGTGTTTCATTCATACAAATCACTGAGTGGATAAGTGGGAAGACGAAATGAATGATTTTTAAGTGTCGGCCACTATTATAATGGTTCCACGGCCCATGTGTACAAGGCAGCTCAAGCCTGGGATCGGGGGTTGTTCTGGCTCAGACCGCCAGGTTCACTCCTAAACACTTTGCATTGAAGTGATATTTTTACTCCGATGATACAAAAATTCCTTATTGCATGAATTGAACGATACTTTAAAAAAAAAACGTGTTATTTTTTCTGTTAACAACTAATCAAAATTAATGCGTCAATTCGACACCCTTAATTTTTATATATCAGTAATGTGGCCAACAGGCCTACAACATTCCTAGTAATCTGACTAGCTGTGAGCACTATGACTAGTTTATTACTATCATAAAAGAATTACATTAATATACTTTTCTCAATTTATACATAAAAGTAGCTATGAACTTTGTATAAATAAAATAAATTCCATCTCAAATCCATTTTGACTTGAATGTTATGTGCAGATATCTGAGAGTTTTTTTGAACAGTGAACAGTGAGAGGCAGAAATACATTCTCATATCAAGTAACTGAAGAGTCTGTTTCAAACAACAAATCTTTTCTGACAAGCTAATGCTCCATATGTGAACACTAGATAATCACATTATGCTGATACAGATAAAAACGGAAGATTGCTTCACTTCAGTTGTGCAACTGTCTAAATGCTGGCTTTATCATGAGGAAATTGATGTGAGTTTGTAAACAAGTGATGTTGCACAGGAGTCCACGAGAATACGATTGGCCTGGCTCCTTCTGGATGGAAAGCATGACCCTCCCACTCTCCACAACATGAACCACGCGCAGTAAAATAAGTAGTTAGTGCTCTCCTGTTACGCTATGTGTTGTGCTGTCCAAGGACATTGTGTTTAGAACTCTCCTCTGGTTCTCACACTGTACTGAAACTTGAGTGTTTACTCAAATTGTAAGTCGCTTTGGATACAAGTGTCTGCCGAATAATTGTAATGTAATGTAATATTATTTGTGGCACTGAAAAAATTCAGTAGATTCATGTAACTCAGAGGAAGCACATGGTAGTCTTTACCCTCCTCGTATTGGCAGCATGTGATCGGATGAGTCCTAGCTAGTGGGTCTATTTGGTGACAACTAAATAAGGCAAAAAAAAAACAAACAAACAAAAAAAACCTCTACATCGTATGAGCTACACCAAACAACTTTCTTGTTGTTAACGTATTTACACAGTGTGCATAAGCAGTTACTTACTTTCGGCAAAATGCAGTAAAATAAGCGATTAAAAACAAGGCAGCTGAATAAATCACGAAACAAGTATTCTAGAAATCATGAAACAATTCATTTAAACATAACCTAGGGAAAAAGAAATATTCATTTTTGCCATAGCATCCATCCCTAATTTGTACATTCTGCAAATGTAGCCACAGTAAGAAACGTCATTCTGCCTCGACTCAACAAATATTTGGTATCTCAAAATTGAACTATTTTGTGGCACTGTGTTTAGCCCTGGGCCAAGATAAAAACCCCAACATTTCTCTGGCCTTGCTCATATAATTCAGGAGTTACGCGGGGTTGGAATTTCATGTGTTTTTTCCTTTGTTCAAAAATGCTTGGTTGGCCATTTTCAGATGAATTTATCTTTGCAACAGTAACACCAAGGTGCCTGATAAAAACTGTGCAAATGCAAGTCTCCGGCCTACTTCCAAATATGCATTTGTTTAGCTTGTATCACCCAATGTAAGATGAAAACTTCCGAATGTGTGTCCCTATTCTAACTTCTAGGTTCCCATTACAACATATATAAAAAAAAAAAAAAAAACAGAATGGTGTTTTTAGCTTTAAGTGTTTTATTGAGCTTCAAAGTTTTTAGTGCCTGGAAATTCTATTTAACCCACTGAGTAACTCATGATAGCAATCACTCAGTAACTTCCTTCGTGTCAGATAATGTGCTTCAGAACTAAATTGATGCAGAGAAAAAAAAAAACATGTAACTAAAAAGAAATTTAAGCATACAAAAAAAATTTAATTTTGCTATAGCTGCAATAGTAACAACATATTTCAGATATCTTATTTAAATAATTTATCAAGTTCTTGAGTGCTTCTTGTTTCTTTGTATGTTTCTTTATATTATGTTCCATACAATATTCTAATAATATTATTAAGCCCAAATGAAGTTTAGATTTTTCGAGGGGCAAACAATATGCCACAAAATGGTTTAATTCTGAGACGGTCAAGTGTGGACAATTTGTGAGTTGGGCCAGAAGAACCCAGTGGAGAAAGTTACTCACAGAGTGCAGTCCTGCTTATTAATAATCTTGGACTTAGTCAATTGTTTTTAATAGTTCTCAAAAAAAAATGCTAGTAGTCATTCCATCAGAGAGCACAAAACAACACGTGCTGGGTCATCTTTAACCTACATAATTTTATCAGCATTCAGCTTTCATATTGCTCAGATTTGGTAGGTAATTCCCAGCCCCTTGCTCAATAACACTATACTTTGTGTGGGTAACTGTTGCAATACAAATTATGGTGCAGCCGAACAGGCTGCTTGGTCATATGGTGTTGAAGAAGAGAGGGAATTTCAACAACAGAATCTTCAAAGTGCCTCGATCTCAGTTTGTTCACTGTTCAATTGTCTTCTTTTCTCTTTCTGCTGTTTTTGTCCTACACCTCTGTTTAACTAACTGGTGGCTTCTCTCTTCCCTTCCCTATCATCAGTCTGAGAGGAATCTCGGCAAAGCTTTTCTGCGATGATGAGTTCTGGTTCCATAAACTTCCTATAAACTTGATTTTATTGAACCAGAACCACTTGTACTAACAGTGATGTTTATCTTGTTTGGCTCTGTAGCTTTTTCCATTTGAGTGCTGTTTTATAATGTGGTCCCTGAGAAGTCAAATCAATCATTTGCAGATATGTTTACCAATGTGTTTGGTCCCATTAATCTATTTGTGTATGTTTCTTACAGCGAAATATATCTAATTAGATACTCTGAGGCAAACTGAAACAAGACAGGCTATTTAGAAAGCTGGGGACTAATCAAATTGTGTGAAAACTGAGGTTATAAGCTTCATAACTGAGACGTCATTCATGAAACAGAATCACAGAAAGACACAGTTACGCTAGATATTTGCCATGTGCATCATCTTGTAAAATGGGTGTGCCTGAATCTAGTTTGAAATATCCTAAATATCCTCCATGCACACGCATGCACACACACCACCCTATATATATATATGTACATACATACACACATACATACACACACACACACACATACATATACACATATATATGTACACACACATATATATACACACACACATATATATATACACATACATATACACACACACACACACATACACATATATATATATATATATATATACACACACACACTTGCACAAAGTAATGTGTTTTATAGTAATATTTTTTATTAAATAATAATAACTTTGATTAAAAATGAAGACAAGCATCAACACTGGTGCCAGTAGAGTGACTTGTGTACAGCTGTGGTTCACCAACATTGCAGTTAGCGAACTTCAGTAAACAGTGAAACCACAAATGTCAAGATAATACAATCACACTGTGAGCATCATGTAGCCTCTCTTTTATATTACAATTTGAAAACGTTTGTGCTTTGATAATAAACACTAAAACCATTTTTGATCTTCACTAATCTGTAAGGGACATCCATTCAGAGGTCAGCACAGTCAAGGCAGTAGCTCTATTGGGTGAGGCCAGTAAACTAAAACCTGCACAGCATTAGCCCTGTTGACAGGTTCTAGGAAGCTTTCTGGTTATGAAAAAATCATTAAAATGTCGGCATGTTAGCAGTAATTTGGAGGGTATTTAAATCAGTTCCCTGAAATTATAATCAATAGATTAAACGTTTATGAGTGAAATAACTGCACTGTAGCCTCAGCAGACCCAGTGAGGAACGAGCGCTGAGAGAAGTCACATAAAAGCAGAAGATGGAACAGGCCAGTTTCTGTGAGCAGACACTTGTATCAAGGCCAGCCGGAGACTTCTGCACAACCTAACCACACACCGTCCCATTTCCTTAGCAACGGTGACTCATTTCCCTAACGACGCAGCAATGAGGCAGAGAGGGCGAACGAGAGAGAGAGAGAGAGAGAGAGAGCGCAAGTAAACGAGACAGATACAGAGATACAGACAGAGAGAGAGAAAGACAGAGATACAGAGAGAGAGAGAGAGAGAGCAAGTAAACGAGACAGAAAGAGAGAGAAAGACAGAGAGACAGAGAGACCCAGAGAGAGAGACAGACAGAAAGATACATACAGAAAGACAGCGAGAGAAAAGAAGTGAGAGAAAGAGAAAGAAAGGAAGAGAGAGAGCGAGCGCAAGTAAGTGAGAGAGAGAGAAATACAGAGAGAACAGGAGTGAGAGAGAGAGATACAGAGAACAGGAGTGAGTGAGAGAGAGAGTGAGAGTGAGAGTGAGAGAGTCAGAGAGAGAGAGAGAATGCCCAGGCAAGCAAGAGAGAGAAAACTTGATGTTAAGATAATTTTGTTTTGTGGGTATCAGATGCCATTCACTGCCGAAATCATAGAACCACATTGCAGTGTTTTTAATCAGCCTAACAGAACGCCTCATCTTCACTACGCAGACACACACTCACACATACAGGCCTTCAAAAAAAGAGCAGCTACAATGTCACTGTTGTCAAGCAGACTGTCGTTTTCAGGACAACATAACCTGAGGAGAAAAACTACCCTCAAGATCCACAGACAGACCAGGGGTAAAGACACCCTTTGTTTCTTCAGAAAACATACATTTCTACTGCTTAAAATATCTGTTTCTCATCCTTCTCTTCTCTTTTCTTTTCTCCCCTCTCCCCCATGCCTGCTCTCTACCTTTCATCACCATGTAATTCCCTGGACACAGAAACTCATTACAGATGATTACACCGACATGTAGCACCAGTATAACCCACATATGCGCGGAAACAGAGACACAGAGATAAAATAAATAGAGACGGAAACAAGCAAATTCAGTCTAGACTTCACTAGCAGTGTGAGTATGGGACAATTTTGTCACAGGTTTTTACCACTTATGCATTTATTTCATAAATGGCAGGCTTTTATTCTTAAACACCGGAAAGTTGCAGAGTGAACAACTATAAATGAAAATAACTTTAAATGCACTTGTTAACTGTTTCATCACTTTCAGCTCATTAAACATCTAGCACTTATCTGGTGATCTGCATCAGAATCATAATTATATTAGGTGGCTTTTTGTAGATCAGTCGTGTTAAGTAAAAATATGACATTTCCTGGCTAGTAAAGGAGCTCAAATGGTGAACATACTGCACATTTGTTTATTAGAAAAGAATACTGAGTGTATTTTTAGTAATTATCAAGCAAGTAACATGTAGAAAATCCTAAGTGTGTGACAAAACTTTTGAATGGTAGTGTATGTCCACGCAGGGCATCATGAGATGGTTTCCAAAGAAAACATATTTTTACCATTATCAGTTAAATATAAAAACTGAAAATAAAAATGACATTGTAGACTTTCATGTTCCTATCAAGTTTGTTGTGTCTCCAACGCATTATTTCACATTAAAACCACTTCATATCAACACATTTTGCAGGAGATGTATGGAATATTGTTCAACATAGACTGCAAACATAAAAAAAAAAACATTAACACATACATTAAAACCCAAATCAGATCTTGATCAGCAAACAGATCGAAAACCTCAAAATATGTAGTTCACTACATACCTAGAAGAGCTCTAATTTCTATTACACATACAATACTGTGTGAAAGTCTGGAGCCACCCCTCATTTATATTTTGCTTTGAACCCTGTTGATGCAAAAACACTATTTCAATAATGTCAAACTGTCTTGTATTTGGCATCCTTTGGGAACAAATGTTTTACTGTGACAAGCTGCAAAGTACCTAAAGATACACAGAGCCTAGATAAAGGAGTTCCAACCACTCAGCATTCAGCACCACCAGTATACTGATCACCGCCTGATCATCTGGAATCATCTGCTCCTGTTCCTTCACTGGTTCAGGACTTCAGTTAGATCCTCTTTCTTCTGCTTGAGTGATTCATACGTAGGTCTCTGTCTGTCTTAACAAACAGAAACATTCCTCTGGAACTGGTCAGGTTCAGGGACTGGACTGGAACTGAGAGTCTTTGAAAGTCCTTCAGGAAGCCTGGAGAACTGTTCCTCAGGACTACATTAAAAATACAAGAAAAAATACAAGTCTGGCTCTTTGGAAGCTAAGTATGAGGGGTGGCTAAAGACTTTTGCACAGCACTCTACATGAACTGCAATTAAACATTCTACAACGTAACATAAATGAATGACAAAAAACACAACCATTCTCACAGATCTGAATACATACAGTATAGGCATATATCTTTAAAGAGGTAACACCAGTCAAGATATAGTCAGATATATAATCAACCTGCATGTAAGTGGGTGAGGTGTGTGTGCGTGTGTATTTGTTTTCTAGTTGAACAATAGTACACAATGAATAGAAACGCATACATAATCATACAACATACAAAGAAATGGTGATCATACTCACAAAAATGCATCTCAAAAATGCGTGTTTTGACTTGTGATGAGTTTGATGAGAGCTTTTCACATGAGCCGTGGGAGGGGAGGGGCAAAGAGGAAATGAAACAATTAAATGAACACAGAAGTGAAGAGTCTCTTCAAGCCCTTCAACGAGAGAGAGAGAGAGAGAGAGAGAGAGAGAGAGAGAGAGAAAGAGGGAGAAAGAGGAAGACTGACAGATTGAAAAAGAGTGAAAGAGAAAAGAGGCACAGAGAGAATGAGAGAGAAAGAGAAAGAGAGAGTGAGTGAGGGAAAGAGATAGAATGAAAGGGAGGAAAAAGCGGGAGAGAGAGATAAGAGAGCTTGGGAGAGAGAGAGAGGGAGAGCAAGAGCGAGAGAGGTAATGAATGAGTGAAAAAGAGAGAGAGAGAGAGAGAGAGAGAGAGGGAGAAAAAGAGAGACTGACAGGGATAGGAAAAGAGTGAGACCACACCTTCTTATTTTGATGCTTTCTCTGACAACTTAAGCGTAACGATGATGGTATAAAACGACATCACTGGCCTTGACACACAAAACCCTCTGCGAAAAATCGGCACAGGAATGTCAGATCATTAAGATAAATCCACAAAAAAGCTTGTTTTAAGCTCCTTACATAACCTGCTACGACTCTCTGATTCTCTTTCCCTTTCAAGAGGAAAACTTGTTTTTGCCCTACTGGCCATGGCTTGTTTGAAGGTGAGGAACACACACATACACACACACACACATTTTCTCTGATGTTCAAAATGATGTTTATACACACCCACAACCCACACACATACCCACGATATAAGTGTGCCACAGGGAAAGACTCAACACAAATAGCACAAGTCAGCACACCTCACATGCTTGTGTCCTCACTGCTTTGCATTTTTAAGTATGCACACACACACACACACAAACACACACAAACACACACAAACACACACAAACACACTTCTATGCTGCAGTGCCCTTAACTAAGAAAAATCTGTTATCACAAGTCAGCATTACAGATAATCACATCTTGTCCCTGCTTATAATTCTGAAACAGACAGCAGTAGTGAGTCATGTGAGTGAGGCATTACAGTCCAAAAACATAATTACAGTGTGTGTGTGTGTGTGTGTGTGTATGTATGTGTCTCTCTAATATCAGATGAATGACAACAGATATCGATATGTCAACTCTAATGAATCCCGGCTGCGATCGCATGTTTATTAATTTGCATTTTTTCTTTTTTTTTTCCTGATAACAGCAGCTTCCTGATAAAACAGCCTCTGAAATATTACAACGCTGTTAACAGAGCATAATATAATGAGAGCTCTGGGAAACCTTATTCAGATCTAGATCAATAATGAGTCTGTCTGCAGAACAAACAATGCAGACAGCCCAATTAAGACACGGCACATGACCGGAGCAGCTTTGGATCTGTGTTACGCTGGGAACGCTTCACTTGCAGTTCGAGGGGACAGTTCATAAATTCAATGGATTGTCTGATTAGTCAATGTTCATTTTTACACAAACCAAACCTTACAACGCTTCAACCTATTCATTATTTAGCTTTCAAGATGTTTTGGATGTTAAGACATTAAAACAAATGGCTTCTAGATAACAAACACTATGCCGTCCTACTTCTTCTCCACCTTACTATCCAGCCATGACTCCTGTTAAAAGAGGTCATTTCCTGGCTTTATGTTAAACAACACACGGAGGCATTCAAGGAAAGATAAGGGTGGTCTTCAACAAAGTGCTACCTCCAGGTCACCCGCCCATACACGGAAACTTGGCCCTCATCATATTAAACTAATACACAGACTAACTGCGAACGGTCTTGATTTTCTTTTTCCATTCATCATACAGCAGTTCACAGAGACACCAGCTATACTCTATTATCAGAGGTGAGGAAAGGAATCTAAGGGTGGTTCCACACCTTCTTCCAAATCCTCCACATCCAGAACCACTTCTGGGCTGGATACAAGAATCATGGTTCTTTATTTGTCACATACATACACTATGTGGACAAAAGTAGTGGGACACCTGACCTTTTACACCAACAGGGACTATAATGACATTGCAGTCAAATCCATAGACTTTAATTTGGAGTTGGTCCCCCTTTTTGCAGATATAACAGCTTCCACTCTCCTTGGAAGGTTTTCCACAAGATTTTGGACATTCTGTGGGAATTTGTGCCCATTGGATGGGGTTGAGGTCAGGGCTCTGTGTGGGCCAGTCAAGTTCTTCCACACCAAACTCATCCAACCATGTGTTTATGGAGCTTGATTGGTGCAATGGGGCACAGTCATGCTGGAACAGAAAAGTAGGTGAGGTACCGTGAGGTAGACATGCAGGTGAGGTACCGTGAGGTAGAGAGGCAGGTGAGGTACAGTAAGGCAGAGTGTTCAGTTTGTGTTATAATGAACAGTTAAAAGTTGTGTGTCATGTCTTACGGCCTAAGAAGATTATTTTCTGGCTTTAATATTATTGCAAGTCCACCCCACCCCCACACCCAACACAAAATACATTTTCCAAAGAACAGAGCATGTTTACCGGATTAACAAAATTCCACTGTAATGCTACTCAATGTAAAATACGCAAGCCATAAAAATGACTGACCTGTCTTTGCACATCCAATGACTGTCATAATCTACCGGTTAGTTTGGCGAGGGATTGTATTTTGTTTAACCCTTCTGATACTAAGAGAATTTTGGATCTTTGTCCTTTTCAGAGTTAAATGCTTACTAATCACTGGTTTAAAAAACATGTTTTATCATAAAAAGAAACGAAGTAGTTGCTACCTAGTTTAAAAATGTGTGCAATTGTAATGTACATTGTAATTATAACGATACAAATCCATAAAATAAGAATTGCAGAATGAAAAACAAGCATATGAATAAGACTACAACAACTTAATACAATTTGGCAACTTTAATACAATTTGGCCTTAAAAATACAAGTTCATTTGTTAGGGTCTGGTTTTCATTGACAAAAGTCTCATTGTGAGGGAGGGAATCCTCACTTGTTTAGTCAATGTAGCTGAAAGGCTTTGAAAAAAGTACAAATACAGAGAGAGCAGACAGACAGAGACAGACATTTAGACAGACAGACAGTTAGACAGAGACAGTTAGACAGACATGGCATGATGGAGTGTGTTCTGAATGCTGAGCATGACTTTATAATAACCTAAAAGGTATTTTAAGCAAAAAGAAACTATACCTGTACAACATGTATTGGATCAATTTTCATTCTTTGCAGTGACTTCTCCATACCGTTACACTGCCAAAATCGTAATCAAACCCTGGGTAGAAAGTTCTGTACCAGTACTAGAAGCAGTACCGACTTTTTTCTTGATGTTCTAGAACTTCAGAAAACAAAACTCGCCAGAATGGCAAACGCTCAATTGCGCAACGCCCAGACTTTAAATACGATGACAGGACATGCCAAGCCACACATCTAAAATAGCCCAGCACATCTAACAATAGGGAGCAGAGTGCAAGGCGGCAGCAGCTACAGAAGTTCAGCTACCAAGGAAGCCAATGAAAATGGGCTTCTTTTGTTCTTGCAGCAATCAAGCTGCACTTAAACAGCCGTCTAATACCTCAACACATTTTCTGCACAGGTGGAATGTTAAGAGCACAATAACCTCTACAGGACACACACACACACACACAGCATAGAAACACATCTGTTTCTCTAACGGACATGAAAACATGCATTAAAGGAAACCTCAAACAAGTGCACAGAAACCCAAAAATAACAAACCAGAAGTAATCTGACTAAATATATGAAAGCACTACATGGCACCACTCCCAGTCATTTTTATCACCGCACACTTTGGTGATATGCATTTAGCTACAACATGGCAGGTGTTAAACAAAAACCCCTGTATGCTGCTTTCATTTCAAGAGAAAAATGTTGTCATATGTTTCCATTGACAACTTGTTAGAAAAAGCACTCATCACTGAAAAATGTAATATTTGTGTAAAAGGGTTCCCAGCTCTAACTAAATGACAACAAAGCACTTGACGTTAGGCTTTAAACAATGCAACTATTTCCGTGCCATATTTTATAATTATTTTTAATTAGTGAATCATTTTTCCAAACTAACAGATGATCAACAAGAGAAAAAGGTTCAAAGCCTCAATTTAAACAAAACTAGCTTATCTGTATAACAACATTTGCTAAATGCTAACAATAGCTTAGAAGAACAAACGTGCAAAATATCATAGGACTGTCGGTTTCTTCTAATGACATTCAGTGAAAATATAAAGCCTCCTATCTGAGTGTAAAATTGTGTAACTAGTGTTCGAGTTATAATTGAAACCGAATGCATTGTGTGGTTCAAACTGTCATTAACACTTTTCATTTTCAATTTTTTGTTTTTTTTTCTGTCCTTGCCAGTTTTCTGCCATTTTTCTCTCAGTCATGACGGACACCATCATAATTTTGAAATACCGTCATTATTGTGGTATGCCTTATTGCCAGTAGACTGCCCAACCCAAGCCGAATCATTTAAAAAAGCCCTGTTTTGTACTGAGTCATCAGTACACAGTGTTACGAAGGCAGCTTTTGCAATGCCTTTCCAAAACGTTCCAAAATATAAACACGTACCATCTCCTGAACAGAACCTTAAATATGACACATGGGAAACCTTTTTATCATCAGAACTGCACATCAATCACTAAGCTTTGAGGATTCTTTTATTTTAAATGAGTAATATACTTGAAGTATGTAAACATTTCAGCCTGGCAGAGCTCCTCCGAGAAAATTTAGTGAGATAAGCATCCCCAGGACGTTCTAACACTAGCTTGCAAGCTCATTTGTGTCTGCTAAAAGGACAGTTTTGAGGTCTATGCACTGTGTAACAGCTGCAGTACAGAGGGTATAGTAGTCAGTAGAAGGAAACCACTATTTAAGTGCTGTTCAAGGGAGGTCTCATGCAGCTGCATAGTTAGTCATGAGCTTAAGATTTCAGGAGACTCTAATTTATCCCTAGAGTGACTTGCAAGGTTTCTCACACACACACACACACACACCATGGAATCAGTCACATGGAATGGTAAGGTACAGCAGAGATGGATTATGAAACGAGGCGGTAACGTGTCAGCCTGTTATTACCGGCTGTCTCAGAAAAACAGACATCATGCGTTTTTATAACCTGTGTTCTACGAGCCGGAGTGGACAATATTATAATGATATTTTATCGTCATTGTGATTAAAGCACTTTACAACACTGCATGTAGCAGAAAAGGCACCAGAAAGGTGCCAGAAAAGACAATAGACAATCTGTAACTAACAACCTGTGTATAATAACTAAACAAACTGTACAAGCTGATTACATTTCAGCCCTTTACACCACGTACTGACTTTATATATTCATTTTCACCAATGTTTCATATGTTCTCCTGTTACTGTATTTTTATTTTACCACTCATTCACAAATCTCAGAAAACAATGTGATGCATATCTACGTATGTGGCCCCTTGTAGTCATGCATGAACACAACACAGCACACAGTGTGAACAGTGTGAAATTCTTTCAGCATTTAACCCATTCACCAAGTGAAGCAGGGGGCTGCCACCAATGAGGGGCGCCCGGGAAGCGGTGGGTGGGGACAGTACCTTGCTCAAGGGAACCTCAGTGGTGCCATGAGCAGTCCTGTGATTCAAACACCATTCTGATTGCAGGGGCAACTCCCTAACCACTAGGCCACCAGCTGCCCCATGTCGCACAAACAGAAAGAAACTGGTGTTTTTTTGGGGGGGTTTATCAGTTAGGTTGAGCAAGTCATTTGGAAAACTATATATCACAATACCATGCAGATTAAAAATAATGTAGAAAAATAATCAAAAGCAGAAAAGGTATGACGGTATAACACTTGTCATCACTTGAAAGCTACTAAGTAAAACTTTAGGTTTAACAGCTGCATATAAGTGCAAAATTGTGACATTTTCTTACTGGATGCTCAAACATTATCATTATGTGCAAAATCTTATTATGCGCAATAGTCTTACCATGTGACATATCACTACTTATTATTGAGCTACTACTGATCTCTATTACAGCAATAACAGACTCCTTACCATTATTTGTGTTACTAGGAAATGACTTTACTCTAAATCTATAGTATTATTTTGTGGAGTTTGTAATGGATTTGTTTACACTTCATATTGTTCTTTCCTCCAGGATCAATGAAGTTTTCTGATTCTGATACAAAGAACAAAAATTGTTAACCAGGGCAAAAGGTTGTGGGTTCGAATCCCAGGACTGCTGGTGTCATCACTGAGGTTCCCTTGAGTAAGGTACCGTCCCCACACACTGCTCCCCGGGTGCCCCTCATTGGTGGCAGCCCCCTGCTCCACTTGAATGGGTTCAATGCAGAGAAAGAATTTCACACAGTTCACACTGTGTGCTGTGGTGTGGTGTTCACGCGTGACTATTACTTTACTTGAATAAAAGATACTTTTACTTTTCTAATCTTTCCCATCTGATCTCTTCTATTCATTTACCTTATGTTTTTGTCCTGCGTAAAGTAAAAGTTTCACCCAAGTGTGTCCCGTCACACAAGCGTGAGAAAGTGAGCAGACTGAAGTGGAGCATCTGTAACAGCGGCTCCTCACACAGAGTGTTAAAACCCAAACACTGGGACAGGTGGGCAGCAGTGATGGCATACAGTTACTCCCCTGCAGTAAAATGCATTCCATTAGACAACTCTGTGTGTGTGTGTGTGTGTGTGTGTGTGTTGGGGGTATCCCACAAGACAGGGAGGAAGGAAGTGTTTAACAGGAGAGGAGGTTCAAAGGGGGAGAATCCTTTTATGTATGAAACTATGCATCAACACCTGAACGCTGAGAACTGAGTAACAGAGATTCACTGCATTTCTGTCTTTTTCATGGTTTGTTTGTTTTTGCCTTTTAATTATCTAGAAAAGCATTACATAAAATTACACAGAACAGAACCCAGGAGTATCCGGACCCTTAACACTGTCAGTACCAATTCCAATATTTAATTATTTTAATCCAATTTAGTGGAGATGTCCCAGTCCAGCGAAATCAATTTGGAAAGATTTTACTTTGCTGCACATGCTGCTTCTGCTTTTTTGCTTTTTTGCTTGTAGTGCTCAAACAAATCAATATAGATCACTGTAATCGTATCAAAACTGAAGAGATTTCACACCAGCTGTTTAACCAAACTCGTAGTCAGAATATCAGATCTACAGTCTGCATAAAGTGAAATGAGCAAATTGCACGCATTGTGTAAAAGGCTGCTCAGTTCTAACTAAATGACAACAAAAAGCAGTTGATGTTTCTTTGTAAATGTCCTTCTTATGCATTCACGACATTTTATACTAATTTTTAACTAATGAATGATTTTTTTAGATGATCAATGTGCTACAGAAAAAGGTTCAAAGCCTCAATTTAAACAAACTAGCTCATCTGTACAACAGTTGCTAAATGTTAAACAGGGGTACTAATTAGGATTGTGGAACTGGTCTGGATTAGCTGTTTGAGAGAGTGAAGCCAAGCAACAGAACCTGCTCTCTGGAACTGTGGCATATGTCATCACATCACACCAAATGGCAAGTAACAATTCTACAACAAATCATGGTTTAATTATATATGGCCATAACATGGCTAAATCAGACATGACAATTACTCTAAATGTTAACATTATGCTATATAGATATTCTGCATGATTTGAGAAAATACTCTTGTCCGGAACCGCTTATAATGAACGTCTCGCCCTTTGGCACTCTAAGGCAATTCTTGCCTGGACAGAGAGCCAAACCTTCTATGTGTGGCATTATCTATTATTACATTTCAGAATATCCTGAACATTTAAAGAGGAGATACATGTGAGAGCGTAAATGTCCAAATCAGTCAGACCGGACAGTATGGACTTTACCCTGTACAAAGTTCAATGAAACGTCCATTTGAGTCTGTGTGTGAATGGCACAAGAGCAGGTCATTTTTCCGAAAACCCTCAGTGAGCGAGCGGACATGATGACGTTAACATGCGAGTGATGTGAAACCGGAAGAATATAAAGATCCGAAAGAAAAAAGGTCATTTATACCAAGACAGTATTTTTTTAAAAATTATGTCTAACTGGAGGGACAACAGGTTTTGGGAACTTCTTAACGCTGAAAACAGACAATTTTTCAGACCTTTTTTTGGAACAGCAAAAGACTGCAAAAAACCTGAAATCTACATAACACGGTACCTGGCTTTTTGATGCTCGACCCAGGTGCTACTCCTGCCTAAACCATACAGACTACTTCCAGCAGTAGGTGAGAATGTGTCCAGAGTGAAAAATCTGTTGTGAAATAGCAACCCCGGACTCTTTACCTGGAGTTCATTTGTAGGGACAGCTCTAAAAAGACATCAGAATATCAGTGGCCCCCTAAACTGCAAATTCTCAGATCCTCTTCCTGCCTTCTCAGGGTGGAAGCAGTCATGGAGATGAAAAGAGATAAGGAAAGGACATCTGTGTTACCCAAAGATAAGGTTTTAACCAATCCTGAGCTGGTTAGGAGGCAGGTCACCGGACTGAGTGTGAACCGAGGGGAATCTGACCGAGGCAGAATCGTGCGTCAGCAGATTTGCTGCATAATAACAGACTCATCCTTCTTCAAAGGCTTCTGCAAACACACACAAACCTATGCACCCTTGTACGTTGCTCTGGATAAGATGCCGTAAATGTAAATGTAATGTCCTCACAATGTAGTCTGCTAAAGTTCACACACCTGGTTCTGCTGGAGCCGAATTCCTGGAAGTTTCTCTGCTTTTTTAACAAGAAGCCTCACTGAATGGACCTCTGTGAGCTGTACGGAAGCACCTGCAGAATTTATACTTCACCAG
Source organism: Hydrocynus forskahlii (assembly GCA_037974365.1). Classification (NCBI taxonomy): domain Eukaryota; kingdom Metazoa; phylum Chordata; class Actinopteri; order Characiformes; family Alestidae; genus Hydrocynus; species Hydrocynus forskahlii. The sequence goes on from JBBPCX010116863.1 coordinate 15,511, forward strand.
CAGCAAAGTTTCACAGTAAACTCCACACTAAACCACAGCCTGCTTCGCATGGCGCTCACCTCGTAGCTTCACATTACAATGATGACCAGCGTCCCCTACTCGAACACCTAAGCCTGGCAGATCAGCGTTCAGAAGCAATTCCCACAAACAGATGGCTCTCTGTCCGGACCCATAACACTGTGAAATCAATCAACTCACTGTTGAAATAAAACTACACAGGCCTTCTTCTGCTCCTCCACACTCTCACGCACCTGCACACACATGCGCACAAACACACATTTGTGTCTCAATTCCAGCAGCCCGGATCTGGAAGAAGCAGCAGAAACAAAAAGGATATGAGGCTTTAGTGTGATCCCAAATATACATTTTACTGCAGTGCACTAGACAGAATGTGCCCAAGTGTGTTGGGGGAGGCGGGAAGAGGGATTTGGTCATTATCTGAAAACAACTGCCACCAACTTACTTTATTAAGTTACATCCAATTCAGGGAGTTTCAGGGCTTTTATTTTCAAACCATAACCAACAATCTTCACCCGACACTACTTCACCTGTCCACGTGTCTCTACAGTCTTATTATAAGCAACAGTTAACACGGTAATTAATAATCAGTCTTATATTCTCATGTCTGTTGTTACAATGTGCATCATGGACACATATTTTATATATATATATATATATAAATATATATATATATATATATATACACATAAATATAAAGTAGATAGATAGATAGATTAGATAGATAGATTAGATAGATAGATTAGATAGATAGATAGATATATAGATAGATTAGATAGATAGATAGATGCGATTATTTGCGACTGAAAATATTAAGCGTTGCCCAGCATTGTGATGTATCTGCATTATTTGGAGACAAAAAAAAATTGCAACCAGTCATGATCAACAATCCAGTCAAGTACATACATGTTATGTAACAGACTAATTCTATTCCTCCAGCTCATTAGATTACTAGCCACAACACAGTAGTAATTTTTCCTTAAGGCATACGTTATCCCTTATAAATTAAATACACCTTTCTGTATGCTGTGTTTAGGCTTAGAGGTCTACAGACAGTAGGGCTGTTACTAATACATTGATGGGGTAATACATCAGGAGGGTCTTCCTCTTTCTACAGATTTTTTTGGTTTAAAAGCTTTACCTCCTTCTTCAGCAACACAAGACAGAATGACGCAAATGTGTTAGTTTTACCTGTGCGGTTGTGTGTGAATGATGTGAGTACCCTGGATTAACGATGTCGAGGCATCGGTGCTGCTTGTTTTGAGTGTATCTGAGTTAGTTTCACGTCTACAAAGTCCAGTTGGCAATGCCCAAGAGTCATGAAATTAACAGTTTTGCGATCATTGCATGCAACAACTAAAGCCTAAAGTGGCCAAATTGCTTCCTAGCCTCTGATAGTAGCTTCCAACTGAGAATAGAAACCACTCCAGCTCAAATAAGCAAACAGTATTAACTACTAAGTGTTGCAGCATCAGTAAGAAGAAATCATTGTATTCATAAGGCTCAAGATTTTTATCAGTGCATTTCCTGCTTGTATTTAAACGCATTCACCTCAATCTAACTGTCTGTTGCAACATGGACGTAAGAGTATGAGAGTTAACAACTGTGGAAAATAATTGCACCCAGTCAAAACAATTACAGTCAGGCAATTAGGTACTATTCGTGACAGCCCTAATTAATGTAGAGCCATAAGCAAGTTTGTTATGCTGGTGAAGGGCTGCTTTGTGTTGTTGTGCTGTTAAATGTAAACAGAGCTGTTGTGCTGCGTGTGCTAATTTGTTAGTGCTGTGGTTCCCAAACTGGTCATGGAGAGGCCCCTGCCCTGCACCTTTTAGTGTTTACACACCCACTTCATCCAGAGCAGCTGGATAATTAACTCATTAGTTGGATCAGGTGTGATAGGATCAGGGAAACGCTAAAACAGAGTAGGGGGAACCATTGCATTAATGAACATTTTCTAGTTTGCCTTCAATAGTAGCTGGGGCAGGTGGTGGCCTGGTGGTTAGGGAGTTGGCCCTGTGATCAGAAGGTTGTGAGTTCAAATCCCAGGACTGCCAGTGTCATCACTGGGGTACCCTTGATAAAGATACTGTGCCCCGAGTGCTGCGTTCCTGGCTGCCCGCAGCTATCAATAGTACAGCAACAGACTGACATTATTAGCTGATGCAATCACACTAATAATAAAAAGAAAACTTATAATCTTTATGCAGCCAAAATGGGCGCCACTTCTCGTGCAGAATTTTGGGATCGCTCGAACATCAAAACGTCCGTTAATATCCAGTGGAGAGCGCTTGTATAAAACTTTGTGATCGGTTGATCGGGGGCCAAGTATTGCTCATTCAAATGATCGAGAGGCCTCTGAAACCCATTGGGAGAGAGAGAGAATGGTCGAGACGGATAAAAAAGGCGTAAATCAGATGATCAGTAGTGGAGTATTGAGCATTTAAAAATGATCAAGAGACCTCTGAAACATATTGGTAGAGAGAGAGAATGGCCTTTAAAATGTCTGTCAGAGAGATAATCAAATAAAGATGCTGGCAAATGATAAAAAGGTGGAAAAACCAAACACTGGCTAACAGCCTTAAGGACATTAAGGACATTAAAGTGCAGTAGCTGGAGAGCCATTTTTTTCCTGTTTTAATGTCTTTGTCCTTCATGGTCATGCATATTTTTTCCCAACCTCCTTTGGGCATGCACGTCCAAAGCTGATACCCTCTGGATCTGTAGTACATTAATGAATGCAAAACATGTGTAACTCTTGTTTTGGTTATTAATAAGGGAACGATCTGCTGCCGCTAGAGAATTTTGAAGTGGGCTTTCGTTTCTGCTCCGTTGCGTTTCCCACACCTCCACTATTTTCAGCCATCCTTGACTTTATATGGGCTGTTAATGCTTCCTGAGCTATGCTCATGCATTCAAATCTAGCCAAAGTCCAAACGGTTGAGTACGCTCGCCTTTCAGTCAAAAGTCAGGGACGTTTTTGATGAACAGTGTCTTAACAGTGGCACACAATCACACTTGGTAGTTTTCTTGTGGAAATGCATTCTACCTTACTCTACCATAGTTCTGTAAAATGAACAAAAAGGTTCATTTTGCGTTCGACAAGAATTTATATGTTCTTGGATTTCTTCACTGGGTTTGACTTCCATAATACACAATTCATAGATAAAATATCTCTCCTATTCCATTCCCTTATAAGACATATTCTTTAACTCAGCCAATGCCACTGTAACCACCCTGAACTCTACACACAATCATCATTTCAGTTCCTATTTACCACCCATACTAACTACTTCCGCTGGTGGCCTAGTGGTTTGGGAGTTGCCCCTGCAACCAGGTGGTTGTGGGTTCGAAACCCTGGACTGCTAGTGTCATCACTGAGGTACCCTTGAGCCAGGTACCCACACGCTGCTCCCCGGGCAGCCCTCATTGGTGGCAGCCCCCTGCTTTACTTGGTGAATGGGTTAAATGCAAAGAATAAAGTTCACACTGTGTGCTGTGGTGTGTTCGCGCGTTGGTCACTCCACTCAAAATCCAGTTTTGCTACAGATCAGTTACTTCAACCGCATGAAAAGGGCTAATTACAAAAGTGTGAATTCACTGTTCATTGCAGGTCCACTGTTTCCATCAAAGTTCTCACTAAAACATGGTGCTGGGAGGATAAATGAAGACAGACAAAGGAAATTATCACCACTTGCATTTTAAATGGTTATTGATTCTCTTTTACTTTGTCTTTCTGGATTTATTTTACAGATCTTGTTAGGACAGATTTCACAGCAGGCATAGCAATCTGGTGTGATGCTGCATACTGAATCTAACTAATACATGTACCACTAGTACTTCATTTGGTTTAACTGCAGGATCCAGTGGCAAATTAAAGCCCTTTTCCTTTGGGAAAGCTTCTGAATTTTGTTGCTCAATCACTGCGTGCTCCTAACGTAACGCCAGATGGTAAAAAGCTTGTTTACTATTTACTGTTGTTTGTGTTTACCATTAATACAAGAGTCATGTGAGTAATTGTGTAACCACCAAACAACCTGCAGAGAACCTTTGTATTTTCATGGGTACTGTTTTATAATCATGACAGTAAATGAACAGGTACCGTGCAGGTTTTGGATTAGTCAGAATCAGAGTCAGAATCCAGGATGAAAGCGTTTATGGTACGACTGCACAGACACACAGAGGCACAAAGACAAGAACAGTCAGAATAAAATTCTCTAGAAACACTCAGGAAATGTTCTACATGCACTATAATACAAACCATACTGGGCTGTGTCTGGTGGAAAAACAACAAATTACATAATATATTTTCTTTGCATACAACATACAAAAACGTAAAGCTTTTTCATTCATTCGTGTCCTTGATTTAATGCGGATCTTGAACCTTAATGGTTTTAAAATGGTTCTGATCATGTTGACGAGGTGAAGAGCGACTCGAGAAGCTGTTTTCGAGAGTCTGTTTCTCACAGGTTTGAGAAGTAATCTCTGCGAGTCGGTCTGTTCAGAGCGTGCAGCAGAAGATAAGGCTGCCGTGCTCTCAGATTCCCCTGGCCAGCATTCTCACTAAAACTCCCATTTCCTGTGCTGCAGCTAACAAGGGAAATATTAGTTTAGACAGAAGACAGACCACAGTTAGTGGCAACAGCGATTTCAAAGCCTGCCTTGTCCTGGTGACACGTGGAGAAGTCTACATGCTATATAGAGACGTGCTATAATATACACAGAGCTAGAACAAGCCACGAATAGCCAAAGAGTGACACTTCGGGACCTCATGGAAACGCAGAGACCTGTCTGTAGGAGTACTACTAACCTCATAGAGGCCAGAACAACAAAATTTCCAATACTGTAAAATATATATAACTGGACAAATGTATTGGGTCACACCTGTTTTTCACGGCCCTTATTTCCAGTGCTTAATGCGTCTGCTTAATGCTTCAGCAGACCAAGACATTTTTACAGCACCATGCTTCCAACTTTGTGGACACAGTTTGGGGAAGAACC
>JBBPCX010116899.1:4182-18611 GCA_037974365.1 Hydrocynus forskahlii
TGGTCATTCTTTTAGAAACACTGTGATTGGTTTAGAGACTCATTTGCATATTGCAGCTTTTTGTGACATCAGTATTGCCACGCCCATCCCTCCTTTGACCTTGGTTAAGATAATCTGATCAGATATTGGTTGAAATGCTCAAGTCCAGTCATGATAATGTTGTTTGTAAATTACTCTCTCGACCAATCACAGCCCTTCAGACGACCGGCCTGAATATTTCATCTGGAACTCACTTTAAGGGGATCATTTTTTTCCCTTCTGGCATAAACAGATTTATCAGTTGTTTGCGAGTGTTTGGAAGTTAATGACTAAGATCTGGCGCTTCAGACTCCCTTATTGTTTAGAAGTTGGCATCCTGTCCCCGGGTCGACCCTCATCAGTTCCTCGTTCAGATCCAGGAATAAAAGAAAGTGCCTGCAACTGTAGCAGGGCTTGATTATGTGGAGTAATTTTCCCTCCCTAAAGCTCCCTTTTGACCTGCTGGGCTGGTCCAGGAACTGGTTTTGTCTAACCTTTGTGGCAGGACTGGATTGGCCAAAATGTTTTTAACATTCTCACATAAAAGATCCTGATTGGCTGAAGTGTTTTTAAAGGGCCCATATTCAGCATTTTCCATCTGTTTCATTTTTTCCATCACATTTGTGTGGGTTTTTGTAGCAAAATTATGATTCATGATCCATAATTCATTCTTACAGTTTTCCAACCTCTGTTTATCTCTTCAAATCAGACTCGCTGTTTTAATTGCTGTGCATTTACAACAGACATATATGTAAATGATCTCTTTTCTGATTGGCTGCACTGTTGCAGCTCATTCAGAAGGGCAGCACAGGGCTGAAACACTTCATTGTGAGTGGGCGGAGCTTAACTGCTGTCTTTTTTAAACCTTAGCTGGCAGACGTCACACAGGCTGACATGATATTTACGTTTATCCCTTATTTTTCAAAAAGCAATTTACTTTTCCTTTAGCAGTGCAGTCTCTTTCCTTGGTCAGATACAGGGATACACTAATCGTGTATTTTTGTGACTGATTTTGATTTCTGTGTGTGTGTTTATCAGCCTGATTCAGGAGATCTAGTGAAAGTGAAAGTATGCAAATGTGTTGGTTTTGTGACATCACAAAAACCACGATGGGAAAACTGTCTGTTTTTGTAGCTGGACTGTTTGGATGGGAGAGTGAATGTTGAAATTTTAACAATATTAACAGACACTAAACCTTTTCAACTCCAGAAAAGTGATGATATGGGCCCTTTAATATATTGAAAGGCATCACAATCACAATGTACCACAGTAAAACTGCAGTACTGATATTTCGTCCAGGTCATGCAGCCATATTATCATCCAGTCGTATTGTTTATCGCAGGAAGTTGTGCATAACTGTGACGACGTGCTACAGGTGTATCAGCAGTATTTATATACAGCGTGAGAGAAGAACCTGCCTCATTAAACTGTATGCTTTGTGAGGGTTTTTTCATTTTTCCTTCCAGTAAATGCATTACTGGTGTCATTTGGATGTGAGGAATGTGAGAATCTCTCGAATGGAATAGTTGATCCAAGACTGTGTTTTGGCCCATTAGCTTTATTTCTCCCTCGAAGGCATGTAATGCTGTGAATGACAATTCAAGTAAGACTCTTACTTCAGAATTTCTGATCCCTGGCCAGGACACGGGTGGGGAGCCCTGGTCCTGGAGGGCCGGATTCAAGGGTTCAGGGTTCCTTTATTGTTACCGGCTGTGAACATGTACATAGTGTGATGAGTCGGTTCTCCATGGACCTCAGAGAAACATATAACAACATTCAACAGAGTGCAAGTTACAACAGACTATACAAACAGCACAATAAATAGACATTGCAATGTACAGTAATGTATCAGAAACAACACACTGAATAGACAATACTGCAATGTAACAGACTTTTGGATTTTGGACTTCCTTTTTGAATGATGCCTAACATATATAAATCAGTCAAAAAGACAGTAATAAAGTTTATTTTAATGCAAAATTAATCATGGAATAAAACTACAGAAATGTAGGATATGGGTCCTTTAAAATCAGGGCGGTTGACTCACCACCTCCTGATCGATGATGCATTTTTTTTACACACCCGTCTCTCAACGAGTGAGTTTTGGCTGTAATGAGATGAACCTGGTTGTAAAGCAATCAGGTCAAACACACTCATAACTCCCAGACTCGTCCTCACACCCGTCCCCCTTTTTTTTTATTCTTTCCCCCCCCCCCCCCCCCCTTTCTTTTCGGACTATGGCTGGCCTAGTTTTCCCTCCAGCCTGGAAACCCCAATGGTGCTGGTATTTCCAGTCATATTCCTTCTGAGTCAGTCCAGCCCCTCACTGGTTTAGGTCTCTGAGCCCAGTCTATTTGTTTCGTTCACCTGATGGGAATACTGGCCTTGTTTTGATCGTTTGGATTCCGTACGGGTGTGTAAATCACATTTAAAGCAGCGGTTAAAGTGTTTTTATCATTAAGATTTAAAGGAGCATGTGTAGCATTAATATACAAGACACATGCAATACACATCCATGACCCCTTCATTTGCATATATTAAACACTCATAGAGGTCAGTCCTGCGTTATGATACAACAATGCACCTATTCTGGAATGTCAGAATCAATTGTAATACATTAATTGTAAAAATGACCAACTAATTTTTTGGCCCTAAATAATTAACCTGTTTTCAAATATAAAACCTGTTACCGAGTCAGAATTATTCACAATGGCGGTGAATGGAACCAGACGTCTGAAGGGTTTAATGGAAGTTTTTAAAGGGTATATATGTTTGGACTGAATAAACTGTATTCATCTTGTTGGTAATGTCATTCCTATAATAAAATATAGCATCACAGCTAATCATGAAATCTGTCTGAATTTTTTTTTTAAACATTAAAATAACTCACCCAATTTGCTGCACTTGGGATACACAGTAATTTATAAAGCTGGATTTTTATTTTAGTTTTAAACGGAACTTTAATTTCTGTTCTGCCTTAAATTGTGTATTAAGGTAGAATAGAAAAAAAATTACAAGAAAATGGTAATGAACCTGGAGCATTATGTCATCAATGGACACTGAAAATACGGTACTGTGCAAAAGTCTTGAGCCACCTCTCATTTCTTTATATTTTCTTTTGAATCACATTGTTAGTGCAAAAATACTATTTTATTCCTGTCCGACTGTCTCGTCTTCGTCACACTGAGTAGATTAAATGAAAGAAATGTGAACAAATGTTTTACTGACAGGCTGCAAGCTCATAAGTGCATTCTACCTAGGTGCTGAGGACTCTTTTGTTTTCCACCTCTTTAGCTTATGTAATTTTAATTAAGCTGGAGGTGAGACGTCGCCGCCTGTGTCCTCTATGGAGCGTCCCGGCAGACGAGGAGAGAATTAAGAGTAGATAAGGTCCCGCAGTGTCCTTAAGCTGTGCTGAACTTTAAGTTTGATTAAAAATAGCCTGACTGAGGTCATGCCTTATGCACACTTTGGAAAAGGTTTATATAACTTATTGTAAAAAGACCATTCATAGTAATAACTAGAGCTGTATGGTGGACAGAAAATCAGTATTGTGATTTTACAGCTGCTATTGAGATTCTGATGCCTTTCAATGTGTTAAAGGGCCCATATCATCACTTTTCTGGAATTAAAAAGACTGTCTGTAGTTACTGTTTCAGATGGTACATTACAGCCCCCCCCAATCTTTATAGTCCATTATGGAAAGTAGGCTACAAAAACAGCCTGTAGTTTTTGTGATGTCACAAACGCAACACATTTAAATAAATCTCCTTATTCTGGTTGCAGCGGTTTAGCCCCGCCCACTCATGCGCTGATTCCCTAACACCCTTAACGGTTGGTTGTTGGATTTCATGAAGTCTTCAATTCATCAGAACACCCAGTGACTCACCTGGAGCTGTGATTGGTCACCCTGTCAGAAACACTGTGATTGGTTAGAGGCTTATTTGCATATTGTAGCTTATTTGCATATTGTAGCTTTTCAGTATTGTAGAGACAGATACCATGACAATTAACAGACGATATATTGTGCAGCCTTAGTAAGTTTGAGTATTGATCAGCAGTATCAGTATCGATATCGGGATCAGTAGACTGACACTCAACCCTACTAACAAATAACAAATTCAGAAAAGCTTTGATTTCGAATGGGGTGTTTTTATGGGGCCTGTATGAAGCTAGAGGTGAATAGAGCGGTTACACCCAATCTCTTGGGAACTGAAAGTAGGTTCCAAATTAGAACTGATAAGAAAATACCCAGTACTAGGAACCTTTTTTTTGTTCCAAATTTGCTCCATATCTGCCAGGACCTGTTTTACTTCTCATGCATCAGCATAGTAATATTTATTTAACATTTGAGTTAGTGGTTTTTTTTTTGATTGTTTTTTTTTTAACCTTTATCCAGTCAGTATGTAGCATTAATATGAAGCAGAATCAATATGCAGAACCAGAACTGGAACTGATCAAATTCAGGCAATATATTTACGGCATTTAACAGACGCTTTTATCCAAAGTGACTTCCATTCCCAAACTACAGGGGGCAGTCTCCTTGGAGCAACTTGGGGTTAAGGGTCTTGCTCAGGAACCCAGTGGTGCTATGCTGAAGGTAGGATTCGAACCCATGACCTCTTGGTCCAGAGGCAAGTATCCTACCCACTAGGCTCCACCACCCATCCGTTCTGTTTTTAAGTGAGGAAAAAGAGTCTTTCTGTATTTTGGGCCTTTTAATGACACTGCTTCTAATGCTGTTGGCCTGTGGAGTAATAGCAGTGGTTGTTTCCTGGTTCTCCGTGTGTTCCTCTTTCTTCTGAATGCCGGGGCGTGGCTGGACACTCCTGAGTGATTCAGAAGGTGTAGATAAGTCTGAACACATTAGTATTTTAGTTAGTGTTTTACTCCTGGTGCTGCTGGGACATTCTGATGGTTCAGAATCAAGATGAACATTTTACATTCCTTTTTTTACCTTCATGGAGTGGAAATAGGAAATGGATAAGAAATGGATTTGATAAGCAAAACAAGAATCAGAATTGATCTGAAATTCTGAAACGATACCCAACCCTACTCTTTATTTGAAGCTCCTGTTGCTGCTCCTGTTTACCCCTGTTGCTGCTGGGACATTCTGAATGTTCACAGTCAAGATATTTTTTGTTATCTAAACATTTTATGTTTTTTTTTTTTTTTTTTTACCTTTATGGAGTGGAAATGGGGAATCGATAAGAAATAAATTCAGTAAGCAAAACCACAACTGGGATTACAAAAATTCAATCAATACCCAACACTATTCTTTATTTCATAAAGTGAAGAAAAGTGCTGGTCTGGACTTTCCTGAGTGATTCAGAAGGTGTAGATAAGTCTGAATGCTTTAGTGTTTGTTAGTACTTCACTCTCGTTGCTGCTGAGAGATTCTGATTGTTCAGAATAAACCTTTCATGTCCCTTTTTTTTTCTTTTTTTTTTTCCCTTCATGGCACTGAAATGGGGAATCGCTAAGAAACTGAATCGATAAACAACACCGAAATTGGAATTGTTCAAATTAAAACAGCACCCAGCCTTGCTCTTTATGTCAAAAGTGAGTCTCCTGGCCTGGACTCTCCGGAGTGAATCCGAAGGTGCCGAGAGGTCCTGGGTCTCCTCGGTTTCTGCCGAATGCAGTGCCGTGGATTAGGCCGCTATTTTTAATTCACCTTTCGCCTCCTCCCTTATTAGGTGTCTAATCTGCCGGCCTGCCACAAACCTCTACAGCACGGGTGAGGAACGCTGGAGTTTTCAGAGGATTACATCACCCTCCGTTCTCCGCGGTCACTCCCACGTCTACAGCTCGTGTTTGAACATGCCACTTGTTTGCCTGCTCTTCACTGGAGCTGCAGTTTTGCAGAACTGTGTAGAGATGAGACCTAGCTCACAGCTGACTGTCCAGCGTCCTGTTTATCTTTTAAAGGGCCCATATCACCATGTGTGATGCCTTTTGATAGATTGTTCCTCTCAAGACTTTCATTGTACCTTGAAAATGTTCAGCAGGAAGGATGGAAGCAGTATCAGATTTGTACAAATAAATGCAAAGCTTTATATAATACTAAAAAGATCGTTCATAGTAATAACTAGAGCTGCATGATATGGACAGAATATCTGTATTGTGATTTTACTGCTACTGTTGTGATTCTGATGCCTTTCATCCTATTGAAGGGCCCATATCATCACTTTTTTTTTTTAACAAAATCTGCAAATATTGTTTCAAATGGTACATTTACTCGCCTATCCATACATGAAAATAAGGAAAATAAGCCACAAACCCAGCCTGTTTTCAAATCATAGTTTTTGTGACATCACAAAAGCAACACATTTAAATATCTCTTATTCTGGCTACGGCAGTTTAGCCCCGCCCACTCATGCACCAATTCACCCACACCTTTAGAGGTTAAAAAGACTTTTGTTGGATTACATGAAGACACACACATCAGTTTAATTCTGTATTAACACACCAAATGATTAAAAATTATTGTGCTATATAAGGAGCAATCTTTAACTATCATTATTCTTATTATTATTATTAGTAGTAGTAGTAGCAGTTGTATTTATGTTAATGTAAGCAGCAAAATATCATAATTAGTCACTGTAGTAGTAATTGTTGCAATGATGAGTAGTAGTAGCAACTGTTGTTGCTGCTGTTGCTGTTGTTTTGTTGCCGTTGTTGTAATAAGAGTACTTGTAGTTGTAGTAATAGTGTTGTGTGTGAATGCAAGCATTAAAGTATTATAGTATTAATCACTGCAGTGTTTTTGTTATTATATTATTATTAGTAGTAGTAGTGGTGGTGGTAGTAGTAATAAGTGGTTTTGTTGTTGTTATATTAATACAAGCAATAAAATATCAGTCACGGTAGTAGTAATTGTAGTAGTAGTTGTTGTTTTTGTAATGATAGTTGTAGTAGTAGTAGCATTGCATATCAATGCAAGCACTGAAGTATTATAGTCACTGTAGTGTTATTGTTTTTATTTTCATTATTGTTGTTATTATTTGTCATAGTTGTAGTCGTTTTGTGATTGTATTGTTATTATTTATTAATGCAATGCAATATTTAGTCACTACTAGTAGAAGCAGTAAAAAATCAATATCATTACTACTAATTAATACACGATTGAATCGCTGTATTTTTATCACATTGCATGTTGTCATCTTTCTATTAAAACACCGCTTGGCCGACCGCCCCCTGTAACAGTGGTAACAGAGCTTTAGGCCCGTTCGGCCCGTTATCAGTGGCTGTGGCTGTGACCTTGTGGTCCGACTGGGTGGGTCCCGGTCCAGAGAGGCTCCTTCCTCAGATAACTGGAGGAATCTTCCTCACCCGAGTGGCCGTCTGAGATCAGACAAGCGGGAAAAAGCCAGTAATTACAGACGCTTCCTCTGCAGTGGACTCTCCTCGGCGCCTCACGCAGGACGAGGCCGGTTCTTCAGATGTGGCCAGATGTGGGACGTCCCTCCTCTCCGCTGGAGGCGAGTGTAGTGGAGTCCTGGAGGAGAACAGTGACGTGGTGTTGACTCGAGACATTCCGATCATGTCTGGCTCTGGATCTCTGGAGCGGTTCTCCCTCGGGGGTTGCACAACAGAACCCGCTCGTCTGTGGGTGGGAAGGGGGACACGGGGGGATGCCGGAGGGGGGCCTGGGGCACCTCTGCCTCGCCGAGGCTGTCCTGACTTGTTCCTCTGAGGCCTCTGAGGTTTATCTACTTAGGGACGCTGTTTTCTCACCACAGAGACTCACAGAAGACCTCAGACTGACTCTCTCTCTCTCTCTCTCTCTCTGACTTTTCTATCTGTCTTTCTGTGTTTCTTTGTTTCTCTTCTCTCTGTTTCCTGCTCTGTCTCTCTTTTCTCTTTCTTTCTTCTTCTCTCGCTGTCTTTTCACTTTCTCCCTCTTTGTCTTTTCTGTCTCTCTCTCTTATTTCTCTCTCTGTATCTGTCTTCCTGTCTTTTCTCTCTGTATTTTTCTTTCATTCTCTCTCTCTCTCTCTCTCTGTCTTTTCTCTCTGTGTTTCTGTCTTCTCTCTCTTTCTCTCTCTTTTCTCTTTCTCACTTTCTCTCTTTCTCACTCTCGCTCTGTCATTCATACTTGTCTCTCATTTTCCTTCTTACTCTTTTTCTGTCAGTCAATTCTTTCTTACCCTATGTCTGTCTATTCTTTTCCTCTCTCTTGTCGTCTTTATTTCCCTTTTTCTACTCCTTCTCTCTTTTAGTCTCTTTATCTATGCCGTCTTTCTTTCTTTTTGTTTCTTCCTTTCTCGACACCCCCCCCCCCCTCGCTCTCTGGTTGGAGTGGTTGAAATGGGTTGGTCCTAACACCCCCCACACACACACACACCCCTGTCTGTCTCACTGGAGGGAGCCTTGGCTTTTCCTTCCTGTTGGATCTCGGACCCTCCCTCACTCTTAAAGCGCCAGTTCAGAGAAAAGCTAAATGTCCACCTCACTAATAAACTTGTTTATGTGGTTTCTGACATGTTTCATGCTATTATCTACAAACACTGACAAACACACCAAAGGAAATGACTGTGTTCAGGCCTGCAGTGTGTATGATACTGTATTGACTACATCCACCTAATGGCTCCACATAAAGCTGCATGATTTGAAAACGGGCTGTCTAGCTCTGTTTCTGTTTGTGGACTGTATAGATGGGGCGTGAATTAATATATCAATGTTTTATCAATATTTTACAAAGAGATCTCAAGCTCAGTATATAGCAGTATAATCGCAATACTTATACTTTGTCCATATTGTGCAGCTCTCTTGTCAAAATACTTGCATTTGTAGGTAAAATGGCCTTTTCTTTTCAGCCCTGCACTGTTATACTTGCATCTCTGTGTATGTAACATATAACTGGTGGCCTAGTGGGTAGGATACTTACTTCTGGACCAAGAGGTCATGGGTTTGAATCCTACCTTCAGCACACCACCACTGGGTTCCTGAGCAAGACCCTTAACCCCAGGTTGCTCCAGGGAGACTGCCCCCTATAGTTAGGGAGTGGAAGTCGCTTAGGATAAAAGCGTCTGCTAAACGCCGTAAATGTAAATAAAGAATCTTGCAGTAATGAGAGATGCTCTTTACTCCTGTACAGACTCACAGAACCTAAAGTTCTTCTGTTTGCTACACTTTACCTTCCCAGGCCTCTCTCTCTCTTAAAATGCAACGTTTAGCTTTGAGTCTTGGCGTAAGTTTCAGCTGGGAATGTGCCTGTCAGCCAAAATAACTCTTGTCTGTTCTCCCACGCTCACATTAAAAAGGTCAGAAGTTTAAAAGCAGATGTTTGCAGCTTTGCCGCCTCGTTTGAGTTCTGGCTGCAGCCGGGTGTCGGACGTTACGCGTGTAGGAGGAGAAATATGCAAACTTTTGGCCGACAAGTCAGTGTGATTGACCCCCCCCCCCTCCCCCCAGCTTCCTGTCTTCCCACCTTTTACTGTGTGCTAATGTGGAGGAGATCACAGATTTACTGCCAGGGGTTTTCTGCTACAGTTGTCTGGAAACCTCCACGCATCCCTTTCTCCCTCCATCATCTCCGTCTCGGACTGCTTCCCTCTGTCTCTGCCTGTTTTACTTCCCCGGTTTTCTAATCTCTCACTCTTTTCCTTGGAAAGCGTACCAGAAATGGACCTGGAGCCTCGTTTTCTTGTTTTTTTTCTCTAAATCTCCACATGTTCTGAGAACAGCACAGAAACAGGGTGGCTGTAAACTTGTTTCCTGGTCCGTTTTTTAGTCCTTTTTTCCATTAAGCGAGACTAAAAGCAGAAAAAAAAGAGACTAAAAGAGAGTAGGCAATGCTTTATATGTCTACGATGTTCTTGCATGTGTGTAGTCTGGGTTATTTTTTGGTTCCAGCTCTATAGAGCTGTGATTATTCTTTGAATCATGTATCTGCATTTAAGAGATTCAAGTGATTGTGTTTATTTGTACAGTTATGCCTGTACAATTTTAATTTAATTCATTTACGTGGCAGTAGCTACGAAAGGCCAGTAAATAATAGGCTGTTTGAAGGATTTGCAAGTTCCTGTGTTCTGTTTGTGACTCATTTTCTGTGGTAGAGATAAGAGCAGCTACAGCAGTCAGGCCGAGTGCATGGACACAATATGGCTTTATTCAGAGGAACATAAATAGCAAACCTAATCAGACAGGAAGTCCATGAAGTCACCTAACTACAGCTTATAATATTATGTTCCTCAGTGAAGCAGCTTTGCAGAAAGACTGCCGGAACTGGCCCGTTTTGGTAGATCTGGTCCTGAACTGACCCGTTTTGGTAGATCTGATCCCGAACTGGCCCACAGTGGAAGAGCTGGTCCGAAACTTTCCCATGGTGGTAGATCTGGTCTTGAATCTCCTACCGTAACAGCCCTCAGTTGTAGATCTGACCCTGAACAAGCCCACGGTTGTAGATCTCATCCTGAACTAGCTCACGGGGATCCCAAACTGGCCCACGGCGGTAGATCTGGTCCCAAACTGGCCCACGGCAGTAGAACTCGTCCAGGAACAGCTCTGGGAATGGTAGAATGGTAGAAAAGCAGTGGAAAGGGTGTAAAAAAAGGTACAAATAATGTATGTATTTTATTCATTGACTTTGTCAGCCGCCCAAGGCAAACGCCTTGTGGCTCCACACTGCCTCCACCGTACCGGCTCTGCTGGAACAGTTAGTATATTAAACTTGATGATTGTGGTGATTATTATGATGCTTATATAGCATTAATTAAAAAAAAACTGATTTCTGTAGAGATACTGCAATAAAATACATGAAATGGCGGTATTTTAACACAGCAGCCATGGAGTAGTTGCTCATACTCATGTGTACTTGAACCTGCGTTATCAGTCCCATAACATGGCCTTCACACTGATCCCGTTCACTATTATTCACACACAGCACTGTGTCTGTAAGCCGTGTGGTCACAGTATCCTTGTCCTGCGTATTTTGATGTTTTTGTCGTCCTGCTCTACCATTCCTGATCGATTTATCAACCCAGCAACAAGCCCTTCAGTGAGCTGAAAGAAGTGCATTAGATCAGATGCTTCAGTTTTCAGGCCTGAGGTGGAAAATCCAGGTTCAGACAGTAAAACTCCTCCCCAGGCCGTTGGAACAAAGTCCTCGGGAGGCATTTTCCTCACACGGGGTTTTCCTTTCTGGACCTGGATTGAGAAACACAGTGTTTTCAGAGTATATCACGCTATCAGACAATATTTACATGAGCATTAATAAAGGTAATGAAGCCCCGTTTCCTGAGTGCTGTTATTTTAATGCATACTTGTCTTACAAATCTGACACAGCGTGTTTTGATTGGACTGTTCTGATCTGTTTTCTTCTCTTAGAAGGATACCAAAAGGAAACCTGGCACAACATGTTAACCAGAGAGAAAATGTGTTTTCATAAAGGAAATGTATTTAAATTTTATAGACTTTAAACCATTCATTTGCTGTAAATGTCATACACTTCAGTTAACTGTCACATCCATTACCATAATTGAAGTCTTTAAAAAGAACTGGGGATAGTTGGGGCTCTTTTATATTATGGGAATGACAAAGATAGGCTCAGTTGTATAATAAATATATAAACAAAAAGCTGTTTCTTTGTCAGATGTGATTCTTTCCCAGAGGAAAATTCAAAATTAGTTCTTTTCTTTGTCCATCCTGTTTCTCCTAGACATGACTGATCAACATCAATATGAGATTCTAACCATTTTGTCCCACTTCTTAAATTCAGCTCCTTAGAAAGAGCTTCCTCTAATCTCAGCCAAATCCTAGTTTAAGATCTTAAAATAATTCAGCTCAGATCATTAGATCTTCAGATCCACAAGGAGATCCATAGGAAAATTTGTTTTTCTTATAATTTAATCTGAGCAACATCTAAAATTTGTCTCCGTGATCAAATTCAAGTCTTGATTCCCAAAGTCAGACAGTTTTGATCCATAAGGTTGTTCAAGAGAAGAAAACTGAGAAGCCAGAATAAGGGCATATATTTAAATATGATGGTTGTGTGACATCTCAAAAACTGGCTGTTGTAGTTTGTAGTTTATTTTCCATATATGGACTGTATGGTGGGAGTAACTGTGCCATTTGAAACAATATTTACAGATTTTATGCCTTTTAAATTCCGGAAAAAAGAAATATAACACTTTTAATGATGATGATGTTTTCCTCTCTAATGTGTGGAGATGGTTTGAGGGTCTGAAGGAAGTGGCTGCCGTCCAACCCCAGGCTGCTGTGAAGTGGAGAAGGCTGAATGTTCATTCTGAGAGGCGTTTCTTGGAGCGCTGGCTTGAGAAGCACTTTGCTTCATTTCTCTGCCGTGAGAGCTGAGCTCATTTCGGCTGAACAGGCCGGATATGAGACAATGAGGGTTTTACAGAGAGCTCTGAGCAATAATTCAATCAGTACAGCCTCTACACGCTGAAATTACAGCAGGTCGTGGACATCTCTATCTGTCCCAGCAGCGGTGAGTGCAGTAAATCCGGCTCATTCTCTCAATATGTCATTTTACAAAGGCCACCAGGTCATTAGCGTTTAAGAACACAGGGTCTAAGCCCCTGGTCACCAATCTGTAGATCCTGGAGATCTGCCTTCCTGAAAAGTGGAGTTTCCTCCACTGTCTGTGACACCTGCTCTGGTTGATGAACTTCTCCAGTCCCTGACTGGCTGGAGTGTTAGATGCAGGTGTTGCATGTGGAGCTCCAGGTGGTCACTGGTCTAATCATGGCTGTGTTGGGAGGTTGTGAGTTGTGTTGGCTATTTGGAAATGAAGCAGTGTCTTAAAGAACGTATGTGCTAGCCCTCACCCTCCCTGCTTAGTAATATTGTACGTATGATGGGTGGAGACCCTGCCAGCGGGTGGAACTGGGCATGTTTGAGGGAAAAGGTGTGTGTGTGTGTGTGTGTGTGTGTGTGTTAGTACATTTAGCAGGCAAGGCTCACTAGCAGTACGTAACAAAAACGATGTGTGTGTATATATATATTAGTAAAATGTGAGTCATGGTTTTTATGTTTTTGGTTCAGAATCTAGAGTACTTTTATTCTTATGATTCCTCAACATACCAGTTTTGAAACTATTTTGTGTGTTTGCAAAATTATTACCCATTATTACCTTATGTGATGTCAAAAAAACAGCACGTTTCTCCTTATTTTGACTGTCTTGCCCCGCCCAGTGTAGCCACGCCCAGTGTAGCCACGCCCATGCACTGATTCGCCAACATCTTTAATGGTTAAAAATCAGACGTTTTTTTTTGATTACTCGAAGACCTTGATTCATCAGAACACCCAAGTAACTCACCTGGAGCTGTGATTGGTCACCCTGTCAGAAACGCTGTGATTGGTTAGAGGCTCATTTGCAAATTGCAAAGGCTGTTATTGCGATAACAGACAATATATTGTGGAGCCCTATCTGGTACATACTGCCATGTACCCTCTGTTGTACTGATAGTGTTTGTGAAAGTGGTTGGATCACATGAACACTGGGATTCATGTTGTGTGTTTTGTGATGATTAATATTACGATAATGATGTTATATTGCAAAAACTATAGAGGAACAGTGTGTGTGGTGCAGTCACACCTCTGAAACCCTGCAGTTCAGCCGTTCTCTCGTGGTTTGAACGTCAGTCTTATCTAATGGGGGACTCAGTGCAGCCTGTGGATTCTCTGGTGTGTGTGTGTGTGTGATGTGCTCTCGGGTTTCCGCGCCCCCTGAGCAGCTGTGAAGGCAGCAGCTCCTCTTATACGAGCGGCGGTTCACCGCAGGGTGATGGAGGCTCACCGCACGGCCTCTCTCAGGCCTCAGGCAGGAACCAGAAACTTCTGCAGAACTCCTGAGGAGAGAGTTCTAAAGTTAAATGCGGAGGCAGAAATTGCTGCTTCTGTCTGGAGCAGTTTGTCCTCCCTGAAGTCCGGCCTGGCTCGACTGTAACTGTGTGTGTTTTATGGCTTTTTAATCAGTGCTTTTGTCTGTAGTCTGATATAAATAAGTGTTAGGATGCTGAAAACACACTCCGGGCTGGGGGCCCACCCGGTCACTCGAAAGGGAACTGCGAACCATGGTGTCCTTATGTGGAACATTCTTATTTGTTTGTTTGTTTGTTTATTTATTTATTTATTTATTTATTCAAGTAAATATAAATATATAATTCAATTTTCAGACATGCCCACCTAGTGGAAAAGGAACGTTGTTCTAAACTTTCCACAAAAGGAAGTATAACTGACAGATGGATAGATATAAAAGGATGGATGTAGATAGATATAGATGAATGGATAAAGAAATGGATGGATATAGAAAGATATAGACAGATGGGTATAGATGGATGGATGGGTAGATGTAGTTGGATATGGATGAATGTAGATAGGTATGAATGGAAGGAAATAGATGGATGTAGATAGATGGGTGGATATAGATATAGATGGAT
>JBBPCX010116926.1:0-20515 GCA_037974365.1 Hydrocynus forskahlii
TCAAAATCCTTTGAGCTGAATTGAGGTCCATTGTCTGAGATAACTTTCTCAGGAATCCCATGTGATGCAAATATTTTCTTTAGCTTCAGAATCACCGCAGCAGCTGTGGTGCTCTTGAGCTTTTCCAAGTCAAAGTATCTGCTGTAGTAATCTACTACCACTATGTAGTCTTCATTATTCCAAGTGAATAAATCAGTACCTACGGTTTGCCATGGGCAATTTGGGATAGGATGGGAAATGAGAGGCTCTTTTGCATTGGACCTATGACGCTCAATACAAACAGAACACTGTTCAACCATGCTAGCGATCTGTTTGGACATGCCAGGCCAAAAGAGAATGTCTCTAGCACGTTGTTTGGATTTTTCAGTACCCATGTGTCCTGAGTGAATGCGTTGAAGCATCTCCTCTCTCAGCATCGTAGGAATCTTTTCCCCTTTGAAAACCATCCCGTCCATCTCAGATAATTCATCCCTGTGGTTCAAGTACTCTAGGGTGACTGTAGGACATTTCTTTCTCTCACTGGGCCATCCTTCTTTTATCACTCTCCTTAATACAGACATCTGTGCATCTCTCTCTATTTCTTTTCTGATACTATTGAGTTTCGCATCACTGACAGGTAGAGCGCTAAGTACAGTATGGACTTGCACGTCCATTACTTCACTGAAGTTTTCATCCAGGCAGGGCATTGATTTTCTTGACAGTGTATCTGCTACTGGAATGTTCTTTCCAGGAACATGCACGATAGTGAAGCTGTACTTCTGCAACTGCAGAATCATTCTTTGCTGTCTTGGCGGTGCCTGAGACAATGGCTTTCTGATGATCGCTTCTAAGGGCTTATGATCAGATTCCACTGTTATGTGCCGTCCATAAACGTATTGGTGAAATCTTTTACACCCCCAGAGAATGGCAAGAAGCTCTTTCTCGATCTGGGCATAATTTATTTCTGTGTCTGTGAGTGACTTTGAGGCATATGCAATTGATTTGCCTACCTGCAACAACACTGCGCCTAAACCATATTTGGACGCATCAACTTGCAGTGTGAGGTCTTTGCTTGTGTCAAAGAATGCAAGCACAGGGCCTGGTTCCCTGGTGATGATGTCCTTCAGCTTTTGGAATGCCACATCATGTTGTTTGTCCCATAGGAACACGCTGTCCTGCCTTAGCAGTTGTCTCAACGGTGCATTCACATCTGAAAGGCTTGGTGCAAACTTTGCAAGGTAATTGACCATACCAAGGATTGTTTCAAGTTCAGCATGATCCTTGGGTGGCATCATTTCTTTTATGGCTGTCACTTTTTGAGGATCAGGTTTGATTCCGTCTGGAGTAAGGCGGTGGCCAAAATAGCTGACTTCGGAGACACAAACAGTTCTTTTCTCAGGATTAAGGCATACTCCCTTTTCTCGAGAGCGTTCTAACATGGCCCTGAGATTATGGTCGTGTTCCTCCTTACTCTTTCCATTGTCCACAATAGCAACGACACCCGGCAGCCCTTCATAGATCTCGTCTATCTTCTGTTGGAAAACAGCCTGAGCCGAAAAAATGCCGAAGGGTAAACGACAAAATCTGTATCTGCCAAAGACTGTGTTGAAGGTGGTAAGATACGATGATTTTTCTGAGAGTTTAACTGCCCAGTAGTCAGATCTAGCGTCCATTAAGCTGAAATAACGGGCTCCGGCCAGCTTTGGGGTGATATCCTCTAATGTGGGCAAAGGATAGTGTGGGGGCTTTATAGCCTTATTAAGATCCCGTGGATCCAAACATACTCTCAGCTTACCAGTTTTCGGCTTCTCAACAACACACAAGGCGTTTACCCAATCCGTCGGCTTTGTCACTTTTGTAATGATCCCTTGGTCCTCCATGGAGTCAAGCTCATCCTTTAGCCGATCCCTTAGGGCAAAAGGAACTCTCCTTGGTGGATGTACAACTGGTGTTGCTGAGGGGTCCAGATGAATGTTGCATTCTCCAGGAACCAGACCAATTCCTGTGAACACATCAGCAAACTCATCTACAATTGCCTCAGCATCTCTCTCTGGAGACAATACTGACAACACCAGCTTAATCATGTCCAAGTCTATGCAGGCTTTTAGTCCAAGCACAGGTGGTGACTGAGTGTCCACAATGAAGAAATCTAGTGGCATAGCATTCTTTTTATATTTACAGTGCAGCTGGCATGTGCCTTTAACTGACAATTGCTGTCTACCATAACCTGTAAGTTTTTTCTGTGTATGCTGCATCTTTGTCTCGGTTGCAACTTTGTTGAATTCTCTTGCAGGAATGACATTTACCTGAGCGCCAGTGTCTATTTTGAATTTCAGCAGTGAACCGTATTCACCTATCTCGACTTCAGCAAAAGCTTGCTCTGATGCTGTGAATGTGCTTTCATTTGTGACTGTGTCTATGAAGCATTCACTACTCGCATCAGCATATCCATCTTCAGGTTTGTTTTCGCTTACAGAATGCACTGACGTGGATTTGGACTTGCATACCTTCGCAAAATGATTCCATTTTCCACATTTAGCACACTGTTTTCCTTTTGCTGGACATGTTTCTTTTCTTTTGTGTTGTTTTCTGCAGTATCCGCATGAATTGAGGCGTTCTGCCTGCTCGCTGTTTGTTTTTGTGTTGTTCTGTTGGCTCTGTCACATTTTTGCATACTTTCTTGTTGCGTGCACTTTTTGCTCCTGCTCTGCATTTGTGTTAGCACTAGCCATGCTTTGCATTTGGGCTTGCGCAATCTCATGCGATCTGGCAATGTCAATTGCTCTCTCTAAAGTTAAGTCAGCACTCTGGTTGAGTAGTTTCTCTCGAACTCGTGGGGAATATATGCCAAAAACGACACGATCTCTCACCATCTCGTCTGGGTTCGTGTAACCACAGTCCTTAACAAGCAATCTGAGTTCAGTGACGAAGTGATCAAATGTTTCTGTGGAAGACTGTATTTTCTCACTGAACTTGTATCTTGCGAAAATAGGATTAGCCTTTGGTACCACGTAAGCTTCAAAATGATCATAGTATGTTTTTAGCAACTTAGCTTCGTCTGCGGTGAGATTCCATGTGTTATAGATGTCTCTGCCTTTTTCACCGACCCATAAAAGCAAGTAGCTGCATTTCTCAGCTTCTTCTTTGCGGCAAAATGGACCCGAGAACATCAGTTCGACGTGCTGCTTAAACTTTCTCCATGTATCGGGAAGATTCTGTGACTCCCAGTCCATTCGAGGTGCAGGAACTCCGGCAGCATCCATTTTCGCGATTTACTCTGACACCATGTATTGTTTTTGAAGGGTTTTCAATGAGGACAGAGCCGTGTTCCTCATGCTAACAACACTCTCCCTTTATTATCCACCCTGTTCACCTTCTACATCATCACTCACCGCCCTCTAGTGTCTCTATCAGGAACTATACAACATATAGTACAACACTCCTTCTGAATCTATATTCGACAGCTTGAATATTACACAATAGACTGTAAAAATCCAGTGCAATTTGTATGTTGTATTTTCATATTGATTCTACCAGTTCAATTTGTATATAATTTGTGTACTACTATTACTATTCCTTTGTTATTTAACTAGTTTATTTTAGTCCTGTCATCACTATATGCCTCACACCGAGTCGACTGCACCTTAAATTTCGTTGTTCCTTGAAAAAGTGACAATGACAATAAAGATTTATCTTATCTGTCTTATCTTGTTGCGCTTGTCCTCCTTGGACACTTTTGTGTCCTGTTTGCATTTGTGGTTTTGTGCTGTTCTGTTCTGTTCTGCTCCTGTGTTGCACCATGGTGTTTTTTCTTATTTATTTATCTCATTTTTATTTAATAAACATTTTTTTAATTTGCGGATGCCAAAACAAGTCTGTCCGCCCACAATCTACTTTGCTAGACTGCAATTTGTAACAGGCTTTTGGTGGGAATTATAAATAGGCCTGTGCTTGACTTCCAATAAAGCTGACAACACTTTTCAGAATGACATTTCTAACATGACACAATGGAAAAGAAAAGAGTTAACTGTTGTAGTTTTAATGAATGTTCAGTTCATTTTTCAAATAATGATGAGTGTTGTTTATTGTGCTAAAAATGCGATTCCAGCACTCCGTGCCTCTAAACGGCTTTCAAAGTGCGAAAAATGCTTCTGGCCCAAGGTATCTGAAATGACGTTGAAAAAATCATGTCTCTACCTACCCAGAGGATAAACATAGATTAAATAAGATAAGGATTGTAAACAAAGATTGTATTAAAAATATAAAAGACTGGATGTAACTTAACTGGATGTAACTTAAATAAGGATTGTATTAAAAATATAAAAGACTGGATGTAACTTAACTTTCTCTTCCTCTGTGCAGAAAAACAGAAGTCTTTCTTATAGGTTCAAAAGTTGCAAGAAACAAACTGTCTGGTTTATGGCTTGATCTTGCTGGTTCCTCAGCTGTAAAAAATCTTATTGTCACTATAGATCCTGATCTTTCATGTGATGCACATATAAGTACTGTTACTAAAGTAGTTTTTCTTCCTCTACGAACATTCCTTTAAACAGCACCTATTAAGTCTGTTCTGAAACAAAGGTATTTTAGATGTGTATCAAGTCAGCAATGTCAGCCTGATGTGCAAAAAATCAGCTTTATTCAACTTTAATTACACAAACCTCATGCAACAAGAGCTTCAGAAGCTGTTCAGAGGCCCAGAGTGCTGGAATTGCATTTTTAGTGCACGAGACACTAAATCAGCACTGTTTGTCAATTGAAGTGATAATTTCTTCAGATTGCACTGGTCAACTCTATTCTCTCAAAAACAGTGTCCTTAAATGAAAAAACAACCATTTTAGATGTTCATCTTATCAGAAATGTCATTCTCATGTCCAAAAAGTGATGTCAGCTATTAAACTTTCCATTACACAAACCTCATGCAACAAGTACCTTAAAGCTGTTTAGAGGCCCAGTGTACTGGAATCACAATGTACTAAAGTTAACGTCTTGTTCATTTCCAAAGAGAAGTGAATTCATTCAGCTGACTCATTCAACTAGAAGTTGTAAATTGGATCATTAAAAATTAACAGTCATTTAATATTGTATTAGCACCACCTATGAATTAAACCAGGAACTTTTCCAGTTTCTGGTGTGCAGTGAAATCCAATGTTTCATGTAACTGAAAGCAACCAAGGCTGACTGGTGACATCTGGTCAAAGAGATATATAGTTCCACTAACAGACTAAGTAATCAACAAAAAAACTCTTTTGTTTACATTTGATATAGTTTATACATACATATATATGTAAGCTCTGGAATATTATACTTCACATGTAAAGAAACTAAAAGGTATTTATGTAGAAATAAATATAAACTTGTAAATCATAATGTTTTAGAAACAGAGTTAATGACAAAGGGATACATTCAATATGTAAAACAGATTAACAATACACATGCAGCTTACTTTTTATATTATGAATAGGAATAATGCACATACTGGTCCAAAACACAAGCCAATGAAATAAGGCCTCCCTGGGATTAGGTTTATTCACCAGAGAACATTTTATTTGGTATTTATTATATAGGTATCCATTGCAGTGCACAGAGCTGCTACTTGTCAGACTGTACACTATTTTATCTTTGATGCACCCATCAATTAAATATTTTTCTTTAAAAATTGCAATTAAAAACGCCAAACTATTCAAATGACATTCCACATATGTATAAGGTCAAATAAAGTAAAACAACTGCAAATGTAAAAACAATTCCACAGACTGTCCAACTGTGAAAACATATAAAAAGATTGTTCTTTTTGTTATTACAAGTTCATATAATATTAAGTTAGGTAATCAGTAGTGGTGTAAATCCGCTCTAACGAGGATCTAATTTCATGATGTTTACTTGGGAAATAATTCAGTGCATTGTGAAATCTGGAAATCAAACTGTTCAGTTTAATGACTGGTACAGTTAATTATTTTAAAAACTTTTATTTAAAAAAAATATTTACATGGACAACTAAAACTAAATGACCTTTTTTAACCCTGTTGTAGCTAATTCTCATATTTACCACGCAAGACAGCAGGGTCAGTTATGTTCTCTTTAACTTCCAGCCACAGAATTCAAGGGATCTAGGGATCTCCCAAACGTATGCCATCATTAGGGACCGTTTCTTTCCGGACATGTTTACCTTTAAACACAACTAGGAATTTCACTTTGGCAAGAGTAAGAGGATACAGTAATTCCAAAACTTATCACAGCCTGATGCATCAATGCATTTTTCCATCCCTAGTACTGAGTACACTATTGTTTCTCCAACCTGAATTCTCAGGAGAGCTGCTCTTTATGTTTTTTTCTGTGGTCAGCTTGTCCACATCGTCCCCCTCATGGGGTGACAAGGCGATGTAAGGTTGGCTCCGTGTGCTGCCCTGGGATGCAACATGCATGTACAGAGGGAGTGAGTCCCAGCTGAAAGTTGTGTCCTTAAAAGCATGGAGGAAGAAAATACCCAGGATAATTGTGAGAAACCCACTAAGAGTCCCGATAACCATATCAATGGACATACGTAGCCACTCTTTAAACAAAATGGCAGAGCACACCATAACAGAAGTGGTGAAGAAGACATAATATATAGGTGTGACAATAGAGGTGTTGAAGATGTCCAAAGCCTTGTTAAGGTAGCTTATCTGAATGCTGACACATACCACAAGGCACACAAGTAAAGCCCAGAACAGAGGATTTTTTAGCACTGCTGTTCCAGCAAAAAGCTCTTTGATGCCAATACCAAGGCCTTTCACACAGGACACAGATAATGATCCAATCACAGAACAGATGAGGATGTACACCAGCACATTCTTCTGACCATAACGAGGCACAACAAAGAAGATCAGGATCATGCTGCTTACAACAATGCAGACAGCAAAAATTATAAACCCTGTAAGATATATAAGACAAGTGAAAAACAAGAAAACCAAGAAAGTGCATCAGTACATGTAAAAAAAGACTTTTGCTGTCCATTAAACAGCAAATGCCTTCATTATGTCGAATCAACTGCACCTGGATCTTTCAGTTTTTCTGCCATAACACTCAGAGAAGCAACCTCCTCTTCCTTCGGGGCATGGAGCACCATCACTGTAGAGCCCAGGATGCACAGTACACAGCCAGCTTTCCCATGGACATTCAGCCTTTCATTCAGGAAGTATGATGAAAGGACAGCACTACCGTTGAGGAGAACGATCGAGAAGAGTTATCCAAAATGACAGCATATTACTTACACATTTAGCACAAGAAATATATTTTATACACCTCTAAATAAATATATAGCCTTACCTTACCAAAACACTCATTGCTCCCAATGGTGTCACTAATGTGGCAGGTGCAAAGACATATGCTGCAAAATTTGCAGCTTCACCTACTCCCACTGAGGCAAACACGTGGAGAAGACAAGTATGATTTTAATATCTTTCTAAAAGTGAGGGAAAAAAATCATACCTTTAAAATCATTAACATTTACATAAACAATTCCAACAAAGTGGATGGACCTTCTAAATGTATTCATTTCAAGCAAGATGAATCTTTGTGGAAATTTCACGTCTCTGTCAGATGAACACTGTTAGTAGTAAAGTAAAGTGACTATTTGTCATACGTGAACACACCACAGCATGAAATTCTTTCTCTGCATTTAAGCCATTCCCCCAGGTGAAGCAACAGGCAGCCAGGAACATGGCGCCTGGAGAGCAGTGTGTGGAGACGGTACCTTGCTCACGGGTACCTCAGAGGTGCCACTAGCTGTCCTGTGATTCCAACCCACGACATTCTGACTGCAGAGGCAACTCCCTAACCACTAAGCCACCAGCGGGTATACTTGAAATGTACAGACTCTGCTTCAAACAGTTTACATTTCAGAATAAAACACTCTCTACAGAATGTTTCCTAAAATAAATGAATAAATACAAAAAAAATTTATCATACTTGAAATGAGACCAGCCCACCACAACCATTCCTTCAGGTAAGCGTATCCACCTTGACCTATTAAAGTGGAGAAATAACAATTTACATAATCCACAGAAAGCAATAAAAGTGTGATCACAATTACATAAAGTAATTTAAAGCAGATTCTGTTTAATGCGAAATGTTAAGCTAGCATACATTAATTACATTGACATACCTGCTCTCATGGAGCCCTTGCTTGCAAGTCTTAGTAGTCCTTTTTTTTTCAAAATAAAGCTCCCACCAATAAAGAAGCTTGAGGTGATGGCAAGAGACAAACCAATGTAGAAGTCAGGGCGAGAAACAACACCAGCATCCATCTGAATGTAATCACAAAAGCTGTCATTAGTTGAAGGGCTTCAGAAAACTATATGGCACTGAATGTCTACAGTGGATTTTTCAGCAGATTTTACGAATGAATTCAAATACGTTTGGTAGTTTTAAAATGTGTGTTTCCTCCTCTAGTTTGTAGAAATCTAAAAGATTTTGAGCAATTTTAAACTACACATTAAATAAATTACTGATGTAGTCCTGGCCAAACATTAAAGAAACAAAACAATTTATCAATGAAGTGAAATGTATTTTATTATTGTATCCTGCCACACAGTAGTTGGTCTTGGGATTAATTTGCTTTTGATTTTATATGTATAATTGCAAGACTAAATTTTATCTGCATCGTGCAGCCCTTTTAGCTAGCTAGTGTAAACGCTACGCAGACTCAAACCCTGAGAGTCCAGCACATTAATGTCATGGAGGCATGGCATGGAGGGTAGAGGAATTCGCCAGCTCTTACCAAGCCATTTATGGGTAAGAATGTCTGAGCACGTAGCAGCATCCACAGGCTGATTATTTTTAATAAAACCACAAATAAGTCACACGCAACCTTTTTATATAACTGACCTGAGCTTCAGTGTCTTGAAGTTTCATTTATGAGCAGGATGTGTGTCTTGCCCCGTGTTTGTTTCTTCGCCTTTTGGGTGGAGGTTTTTAAAGGAGGGGTTTGTGCCGTCCAGCAAAACCGGCTCTCACACTTTTTTTTTTTAATATAACTGACCTGAGGTGTAGTGTCTTGAAGTCAGTTTTATGAGGACACTGTGTGTTTTGCTCCATGTTTGTTCCTTCACAGTTGTTTTTGTTTTGCCTTTTTGTTCTATCCCTAGCATGCATACACGAATATCTCTGACAGACATTTTATAAGTCTCTCACCCACTCTCTCTCTCCCAATATATTTCAGAGGTTCCTCAACCATTTATTAAATGATCAGTACTCAGACCCTGATCAACCAATCACAAAGTTTTATACAAGCACGCTACTACGGATATTAACAGGTGTTTTGACATTTTAGCGGTTCCAAAATTCAGCACAAAGCTCAGACGAGCAGCGGCTATTTTGGCTATAAAAAGAATAATAATAAAAACTTAAGAACACCAACTACAGCAATGTTCAAGTGAATTTAAAAAATGGACAAAAAAACGCAACCGTGTTGTGTTGTAGGTTACTAAGTTAAAGTGTAAAGTGGGGTATTAAGCTGACAGATTTGATTTGATTCTTCAGTTTGATTCTTTAGTAGTTCTGGAATAAATGCTGAATGTTGACAGGTACATTTCACTGGATAATCTGTCTGTTGACAGACACAATTGACTGAATAAGCTGGAGTATTATTTTGTGAGCAACTACATTTTTATTGATTTGTTCAACAGTAGCGATGCCACTGGATCCGGAGAAGAACGCAGTTTACTTTAACAAACTTTACTTCAAGCTCAACAGGCTGCTAGTAGGCTAATCCAATAATATAGATAATAAACTGGAAAATACAATGTAATAATATGTTACCCCACTGTCTATTTAAAAAAAAGTTTTAGAGAATTAAATAATTAGCATGATGCTAAATAACGCTAAATAACCACAGTGGATAAATGCACTATGTAGTTTCAGGCATCTACATTTATCACTGTTAATACTATGATATGTAACTGATGCGTGCTTATAATCATATAATCCAAAAGTTTAAATTGAAGAAGTTACTGATATGCTTTAATGCACAGTTCTCAGTGAAGGTCAAAACTCCTACATTTAAATAGGTTTATGCAGTGAGCATCAATTCATTTTCATTTTTATTGTTTTAATTGTACAAGAATAACCACCTAGTTCTGATGCTTAAAATGAGGCATTGAGAATGTAGTTTAGTGATAATATTGTAACCTATGATAAAAGGTTAGGTAACACATATCACCCTTCACTGTGAGGGGAATTACATGAACAATGAATGATTTTGGTTTCCCCCCCTCACTCCATATGACTGATCTGGTTTTGTTTTGGATCAAGCGACACAATTGTCATTCTGAACTCTCTAATTTAGGACTGCAAGATATGGACAAAATATTAGTATTGTAATCAATCAAAGTACTACATATTTTAACTGTGATGCCTTTCAATAAATGTCCATATCTTAAGGAGGTTGGACTAAGTCGACCTGTCCCCAAACTCCTCATAAACTTCTGTCTACCAGCATCACGATCTGATATGGCATCTGCACTGATACTTTACAACCAGTTCCAAACAAAAGCTATTTTTTCTCCCTCAGTGCAGTTTGCCTGTTGTTTATGTGGAGATGCCAGAACCCACAGGAACTAATCGAAATACGCTTAACGGCATGACACTCATGTTATTTCAGGGTGTAAGCCTTACACTGTAAGGTGATTGCCTGCGTGTGGCTTTCTTAGTTGAAGGACTACGTGTAGAGCCCAGTTATAACGCCAAAAATCTGTTTCATACTGTATCGTCGTAAACGAAGTAATAAATAATTTGTCTGGGACTACAAACTCGAGGCTAACTGTGTTAACTCCAGCCCAAAGCATAACTACACAATTATAACTGCATATACCGTTTTATGTGGCTATTATTATTAATGATTCCGATACAATACGATTTCAAGAGTTTCTTTCAATACATTTCAATAAGATTTCACGCCAAAGCAATTTGTTGCAATAAGCAAACATCGTTACCGCAACATCCATCGACGACTTGCTCTGAAAAACTTCCTGGTGAGCATGTGAGTCGCCCAAAGCTGGAAGCACCACAGCTATGTATGAGGAGGCCTGACACTTCCTTTTCGTCTCACTATGCAAAACGACTGTCGAATGCCAGGGGGCGATCGCGAGGGAGAGTTCAATGTATGGGGGTGAATGCAGCTAAATGGCTAAAAACGAAAAATGATACACATTTCTACACATTTATGCTGATATTTTCTTTAATTTTGGTAAGTATAAGACTGTTTTACATTTAAAAAATAATTAAAACGTAATAAAATGCTTTGATTGTTCAACAAAAAACAACTTTTAGGCAGTATGACACTAGCATAATGGCTACCAGTTGATGAATTAGTCAGCTCATAGGCTGACACTAACTTATCCAGTTAATATGATTTTTTTCAGTTCATGGCCGAAAACAATAAAAAAGATGCTTCAGTCTGGAAACAGGTAACCACGTGATCCTTCCCTAAAGTCTGACGTTTTCATTGTGGCAGGTCATTGTAGAGTTGTAGAGTGATAGTAACTGTAGTGGTATTAGGTACATTTAAAAAACAGCTAGTTTATGAGGAGCCTTACCACTTCCTATTCATTCCATTATAAATGTTGTATGAATGTTGTATGTTGCACCATTGTCCATGGAGAAATGTTGTCTCATCACACTATGTACGTGTACACAATTGCTGATGACAATAAAGTAACCTTGAACCTTGATTTAAAAAAAGACAGACAAGCAGAAAAGTCAGGGTCGACTGAAAATGGGTAGAGCAAGCCTTCCCCACCCCCCAAAAAAAAACTCTGGGGAAAAAAACTCTGTGGGGTCAGGCAGTTGGGGTAGAAACAGCAAAGAAAACCAGGAAAAAATCTCTGCTCAGCACAAAACTTGCTGGCTATTTAACCTGTCATGCATTTTTCGCCCAGAAAAGTGAAGATATGGCCTCAAATCAGCTAACTGAGCTGGCTAGCTTGGCTCCCCATTTGTGATCGAGCCATTTGTGTAGCCCAAATGATCACCCAAGGTCACCAGCCCATGCTGGATCTACAATCGCTGGGGCCCTCTACCCATGTTTTGTCAACAGGTTGGTCATGTTCTTGGTCTGATCACATGGCTTGTATTTACCACAAACGTAAAAAAATTGTAAAGATGGTTGACACAGCTGCACTTACTTATGTTTAGCTTTGTAAGAAAACCTTACAAAAACCTTGGTCTGTCTTTACTTGAATTGAGCTGACATCAGCTTATCACAGCACTCGACACCAAGCCGTACATTTGACGGAAGATACAGGCCATTGTCGTTGACAACCCAAATCTCACATGACAATGCCTGCGTACACATGCTGCAGGAGCATGAATGCAACCAGGAGACGTATTTCAAACAAGGCAGTAGCAAGCATATATGTGACAGAAACAGCTGTTATGATGTTGGCATGCAACAGTACATGTATCAAAATACCAATTTTTTTGCTAAACAGTATTATGCCTATAACTTAAAATCTGGATGTGTTACGAAATTTTTGATTGCAAATTTGGATTCAGCACATTCAATTTTGTACAATTCACATTTTACTTCTAGTAGCAAAATCTGTTTTCCAGTGTAATGATTGTTCTACATACTGTGCGTCCTTAATTAATATTGTTTTGTTCCACAAATGAAAGAAAAAAGCTGCAACAGAAAGTATATGTAATTTAGTTGTTGCTCTACTACCCAGCTGTCATAGAAACATGCTCAGTAGCAGGGCTAACATCGAAGCTAGGCAGGTTAACTAAAGTATAAGGGAGAAGAAAACAGGAAGAGAGAATAACGGATGTATGCAAATAGGTAATGCCAAAAGCTAGATGAGGGCAAGATGTTGAGTTTGAAAAATTAGATTGACCAAACACATATCAAGTAATTCTAACAACTCCCTGTACACAACAAATACAATGATGATTGATCCGTTTAGGTAAAATCAGTATGAGAAACTGTTTAAACCAACTTTTTTTCAAAATTGTTGGTGTTTTTTTGGCAAGGTTGAAAGTTTAATAAAAGGAAAACAGCACTGGCTTTACCTACACATTCTAATGTAAACACTCTCCGAATAGTGGGCTTTGGCTTTGAATCAGGATAGAGTATTACAATATTGCATTCCGAGTGGTGTTGGGATGAGGGAAAATGAGTGTATGTGTACATGTGAACCTGGCATTTAGATGCTAGTTACAGTGGGGGAAATAATTATTTGATCCCCTGCTGAATTTGTAAGTTTGCTGACTTACAAAAAAATGAAGTATCTAATTAATACGGTAGTTTCATTTTTATGGAGAGAGACAGAATGTTACGTAAAGTTATAAATTGATTTGCATTTCACGCAGAGAAATAAGTATTTGATACCCAAGCAAAACATGACTTAGTACTGGGTGGAGAAACCCTTGTTGGCAGGCACAGCAGCGATGGTTCTTGTAGTTGGTCACCAGGTTTGTAATCTGTGTGCAACATGGGCACACAGCCAGTCTATGGGAGCCAGAAGTCTGGCTGGGTTGTGGGGGATCAAATAGTTACTTCACTCAATGACATGCAAATCCATTTATAACTTTTATGTAACGTTTTTTCTTGATTTTTGGTTGATATTCTGGCTCTCTCCATAAAAATGAAACTACCTCATAAATTAGAGACTGTTCAGTTTTTTGTAGGTCAGCAATCTTACAAACTCAGCGGATCATCAAATAATTATTTCCCCCACTGTATCTGTGAATATTTGTAAACTGCAGATTCTGGAGCTTCTTTGTCACAATTTTAACTGATTGCATTCTTGATTAAAATTACTGGTCCTGGAAATATCTCTCTTGCTTGTGGGATATGGAGTATTTTATCTCATTTATAAATGAATATTTTGGTGTGCAACTCACTTCTTTGTGTGTGGATTAAAGATGAATGCGTAAGACCCAATCGTAAGACCCATAACACACCACTTTTCTCCCTTTAGATTTACACCCATCTCATGGCCTCTCTGCTGTCCAAACAATAGAGATCTGTTGTTGTGACGAAAGAGTGTTAATTCCTCTCCTTCTTATCTGTGCTTTAATTTAAGGGTTCAGAACCTGAGATTTAATAAAAAGCATGTCAGTCACCTGTTGCTATCATTTAAAATAAACATTATGAAGGTGAAGCCATGACCACACGGGAAAGGACATCAGTATGAACTTTATTGCATCTGCACATTTGAACACAGCAACTTCACCTTTTATAACATACTGTACATCTGCTCACTACATGCAAAGTAAATTAAATAGGAATGGTTCCAATACAGTTCTGAAAGAACCCTCAAAGCATTAAGTACAGCAGATTTCATACTTTGGCAATCAGTTACCAGGTCGTATCTCAGTTGGAAGCTTCCTGTACAAGTAAGTGTATGTCCATATCCATCTTATTTAGAACTGGTGTTTTCTTTAATGATGTCACATGATGAGGCACTTTGAGAGATAAAATGTCTGCACTGTTGAATGACAGGGAACAGATGATTTCTGGTCTTATTCAGGTTCTGGTTAGTCAGCTATGGTCTCTGAGAAGGAGCCTCTTGTCCTCTGAGTTTGCTCAAGTCTGTTGAGGATGAACTGGCTTGTGTCAATGAAACGTTCAACACAATTTACAAAACAGACTTCTGTTCTTGAGTCAAGCTTTGGGCCAGGCTTATCCATGCATTTCTCCTAAACAGAAAACAAATATAAGGACCACAGAAATGAGAAATGTTGACACTGACTTGTATGTATAAATGACATTGAACTGTATCAACTGGAGATTTTTCAAATATTCTGCACACATTAATTTACATCGCTATTATTAACCATTCCAATTTTGCCATAAACTATCCCTGATAGGGGTAGCCTGTCTAGTTCCTTATTAAACAATGTTTAAAAAGACTACAATCAAATATTAAGTTCCTAGTAGTGTAAATCTTTGGATATCTTTCAAGTTATTCAGGATTTCATTTAAATATGCAAATTGCTAATCAGATATATTTCGAATATGTATGAAAAACACCAATATTTCAATCATTAATTCGTTTACTTATTTGACATACATTAGTGGAATGTATATTTGGAAATTAAAAAAAAAACATTGTATTGTAAAACAGGCGATAGAGAAGCCGAACACTAACCACTAGAAACATATGGGGGAAGTGTGGGCTGCAGCTCATTGTACTCAAGGGTCAGCATTCTCACAACAGCACTGCAGACACACTGATTAATGTAAGGAAGATTGTATGCCATTTTAAGCATTCAACGGGCCTACACGCATTTGGGAGTATCCAGGTTGATAAGAAAATGTCAGCTATACATCTACAGCAAGATGTACAACGTAGATGGTACAGCGCTTTTTTTAAACAATTGGTCACAGCCTTAAAGCTATTCTGAGAGCAAAACA
Organism: Hydrocynus forskahlii; assembly: GCA_037974365.1. NCBI lineage: Eukaryota > Metazoa > Chordata > Actinopteri > Characiformes > Alestidae > Hydrocynus > Hydrocynus forskahlii. The sequence goes on from JBBPCX010116926.1 coordinate 15,377, forward strand.
GTGGACAATAATGGACAATAATAATTCATGCCAATCTTGTTTGTTCTTCATTTTTATGTAGATTTAGTTGTGTTAATGATTAGATTTTTTTCTATTTTCAGATACTTCATAAATTCAAACATCCAACGGTATGCTCAGGATCCTCTCATTCTAGAGCTGGAGAAAATGGAGGTAAGGAAGTCTTCAGAGCCAGATTCAGAGAAAAGACAGCAAGCAAGATTCATGGCAGTGTCTTTTATGAGATTTTAGAAGCAAGTGAGACAAGGTCTGAGCACCTCGTCAGCAGTCGTTCAGGGAAAATATCTCACAGAAGAACCTTCTCTAGATCAGTCCTCTACAGCGTAGAGGGAACATGATACACTATTTCACATTGGCTGTAACTGCAACCAGGTTTCTTTGTGCTCTTGGCACAAGTGTGGACAGCAAACTGGCAGCTCGCCAAAATGGTAGAGATGCTGATTTTTTCCCCCCAAAAAACTTCACTTTATTTAGAAAAGAGAGTAAGAGCACAGACAACTGAACAAGTGACAGGACAGACTCTTGAAGCAGCTTCAAAAAAACAGTTTAAAACTTTGATAACAAAAGTACCTTGGAGTTTTATTATTCTGATATTCAGGTTTTACTGTAATAATGCTACTACTCCATTAAGTCATGGGCGCCAAAATCGAGATTGTTTGTTGTTCATTTTAAATAGGAATGCACCGATCCAATACTCTGTCTCAGTAACATATGGACCAAAATTACTGGATAGAATATCAGAAAAAAAAAAAACAGCAAAATGCTTAAGTACACTTTCAGCAACATACAGTAAAAAGAGATGTTCCAGGGGACACAATTTGGCAGCAGGGCTGTGTCTTAAATCGCTCTTTGCTCCCCATACATTGCATTACATAAAAATGAAAGGTTACGGTCAGATTCAGCAAAATGCACCCAGACAAATGTATCATTTACAGCATTATAATGTCTGTCGCAATATGTACTATTTTTAAAAAAGATATTTTAGTTTGTTTATTTGCTTTGTTGCAAAAATGTAAGTGAAAAAAGTAACAGCTTGGGTTTTTTTGCTGCGTTATTCACTTGTCGAGCTAATACACTGGACTGATTTCAGGCGTTTTCCCTGTGGCACCAGAAACCGTGCTGTACCGCAAACAAGTATCTTTCCATTACTAATAAAGCGGCCCCGGCCAAGCCATGATGGTGCTGATCGACGACAGGGCCAAGAGCAGGCCACAGACCGTGGCGTCACTGCTTTCTGATTGGTCAAAAAGTTGTCATGACAACAGACGGGCTAGGAGGGAGGCCGTTGTTTATTACTGTGAGCACAAAATAACACAGTGAAGATACAAACTAACAACTGGGAAGTCAACAAAGTACAAGCCCTATTTCTGTTTGGAATGTGAAACAAGATGGTGTGCCAGGATTAGCTGGGTTAGGCACTCATTGCACAGCTAAACAATGCAGAGAAAATAAAGCTTAAACAAGACTATAATAAAATAAAAGACCACAATAACAAAAAAAAAGCTCTGACATAATAACTTCCCGCTGATCTGACTTCATGGACGCCAAAACTGTGGGGAGAGAATTACACTGCTGATGTGTCACTGGAAAACCAAAACGTGCTACAACATCAGTGTCATTGCAGTACGATTTATGTACAGCATAGTTCCTGTATACCTAAATAAAAGTGCCTTTTAATGTCCTTGTCTGCAACTGTTATCTAGGAAAAGACATGTCGGATTGAGACTTGATTAGGACAACCTTAGTAAAGGCAAGTACCCTAGGCGAGGCATACTTAAGGCATAACCACGTTACTAGTGGGCACTATAACCCGCATCAACACGTTTCACATTCAAAAATAACTGACGTGAAATTTTACATGCTGCTTACTGTGTACTGTCCTGTCCCAGGTTGTATGTGGCCATCATATAAAACAAAAACATAGTTTTCCTCCACTTATCCAAGCTGGGCCTTGAAAGGATATTTTGAGTCTGTCTGCAAATAGTCATTACACAACATAAGTTTTACATAGTATTGTAGACTGTAATTTCATAGCCTACATATTGGACCTGAACCTATATATGTCTTGATATTTTTTGCCACTTGTTTAAATGTATGTATAAATCCATTATATGCCTGTCATTGTCAAAATCACTGGTATATAGCTGGTAGAGCATGTTAAGACTGAAATTATGTGGGCCTTTTCTTTGGTTTGAACGCGTTGCTGCTGCGTGAGGTTGATTTAATGTTATTTTGACGAAAGTCACATGTGACAGATCATGAAGGCCGTTATGGTGTAAGCAGGGGAAATATTAAATACACACAATTTTAATTCACTTTACAGTTCATTCCCAGATTTTTCCAAACCAGGTTGTCGTTTTAAGCTTAATGCTGCTCCTATTTTAATTTAGAGAAATTGTGACTAATCCGAGACATGCCCAAACGTTCACGGTGTAGCTGCTACTGCTCCTTACCCAGCAGGCTTCAGTCATCTGGTGAACAAGCTGCTGAAACCTCTGCTTCTGAGACTCAATCTCGATGAACTGCTGAAGCTGGGGGTCCGTCGTTACTCCTTGAGTATCCATTAGACCAGTCTATTTCAGGTGACTAGTTTACTGAAATGATATTTCAACGTTTATGAACCTGACCTTCACACTCAAGCCCTATTACACATGATGCTCTCCCAGAACGAGCCTAGTCCCGCTGCAACGGGTCTTTTCAAAATAAAAGTCTCAAGTTGTTGACGCCACTATTATTATTTTTTTTTAATTATTGTTGTTGTTGTTGTTGTTGTTATTGTTGTTAATAATACCAACAACAATAATAACAGCAATAATAATAATAAAAATAATAACAATTATAATAAATAACGATACAGAATAATTTGATGTACATTAATATTTTTCCTATTCTAAATTACTACAGTATTTTGCCACACACTACAGTTAGGGCTGCATTCAGAAAAGTTTCCAATTTTCTCTAAGTTCCTCGTCTTGTAGAATAACAGGAAATGAGAAGTAATAGGTAACTGATATTGTATTGTATTGTTTCTTTGCGTGAAATGCATGATGACGTTTCACACCTGGTGTCATCTGGGTTTAGAAACGTCATGGCTGAGCATAAAACACTCGGATATGACGCATTTCTTTAGCGACACATTTCAGCGTGCAGAAGGGCGACTCGTATCGCAACGGTAGGTTTTGAATCGTTTTTTTTGTGTCCTAGATCCTCTTTATAAGTTAGCCAGAGTTAGATTTCATTTGTATTTGATGCACGTGATTTTTGAGGGGAAATGACTCCCCGTTATTTTGTATTTTTAATGTTAAACTGAGAGAAGCTAACCAAAGTCAAGCAAGGTCTTTGTCGCTGTTTTGCTAACACAACTTCAGCGGCGTTTAACATTTACAGTGTGGATAGATGCTCCTTCTAAGACTCAGGATCACGTGTAATGAACGATATGTTTCATGTAGGTATGTTTCATAACGGTTTTTAGTTTTGTCTGAGTGGTGATGTACTCACTACTTAGACTGAACTAAATACATGTATATAGCGTAATGTGTATTTTCTTGTTTTTTTGTTGCTACAGATTTTTATTTAGATTTATTTAGGCTTTATATTTTATATTGTTTTTGTCTCTGTTTTCGCAGTCATAACGTAAGCAGTTTCCTCCTGAATCAATAAAGCTGTCTGATTTTGATACTCCTTTATTTTATTCATGTCTTAACTATGTGCCTCACACTGAGTCGACAGCACCTTAAATTTCGTTGATCCTTGGAGAAGTGACAATGACAAAGATTTATCTTGTCTTATCTTATCTAAGTGTCGTTGGGGTTACGGGTGTGAGAACGGGTTCTCTGGACTCTTGAGTATCTTTTTTCCCTCTGCAGTATTTTAAACTGAACACGGTTCAGCTGTTTGTTGGGTACGATGTCGAATTGTTTTATTGTTGTGAATTAAATGAAGACTATTCAGTCGCCGTTTTGAAGATGCTGAGTGTTCTTGTCCACATCAGGAACCAAGTGTCTGGGCATTGCAGATCAGGTGCGACTTTAGTGGATAACATGTTACAGATTATGTTGAACCTTAATCTGACTTGTAAACAACCCAATGATGAGTTGTTCGTTTCTAATAGTTTTAGTAATTTTATCATTTAGCCAAACTGTCTCACAGAATTTCGTTTTGCAAGTTTGGTGACGATGACTTTGAAAGCAGCTCTGGTAAGACTGGATCATTATGAGGTGCAAATACCCACAGCCCATGGTTCTCTAAATGGCTTCTGAAAATGTCTAAAATTCTTTATTTAAATGAGATGGGTAGAGGCCACAGTATGTTCAAAAGTAAAGAAAGCTTATCATACCCAAGTTTTTTTTTTTTTAAACTGACACGGGCAAGTTTCCTTCACTAATTTTATGTAGCAATTAACTGAAGGTTAGAAGGCTTTGTCACACTTCAGTATTTCATGTTTCCCTTTTTCTAAACTTGCTGTATTTACCATGGATGTGGCTGCAGGATCCTGATCACATTTTTCACCAGCATGTTTTATTTTGCATTACTGTATTAAATATTTTAATGTTAGATAAATTAGACACTTTCATGTAAAGCAATTTACATGAATATCTGGGGAGATAATGATTCCCACAGTTAAGGAACAGGAATATGTGCTTGACAGTGACTACCAGCGTTTACCTAAAGACAAACCTGATAAAACTATTAAAAATGCCCATGTAGCTAAAGGCTGCACCCTGAAAGAACCCACCCAAGTTTGAGGATCTCCCCAGCTACTACTTTGCAGGTCACTTTGTATTTGTTAGACTGAAGACATGTTTGTGAAAATATCAAAACAACCAGACATTACATAGTCTTCTGCAAATTAATTTGTTGGAAATTAGTTTTGACATGTCCTCAGTCACTACAGCTCAGCTGAGACAAACCTGAAGATGGAAATAACCGGCCATAAACCAGTTTATCCCATTCATATAGGGCAGGGGTGCCCAAACCTGTCCAGAAAGGGCCGCTGTGGGTGCAGGTTTTCGTTCCAACCAAGAAGAAGCCACACCCCAGAGTAACTGAAAACCAAGACCAACTGATTACATAGGTGGAATCAGGTGTGCCTCCTGCTTGGTTGGAACGAAAACCTGCACC
>JBBPCX010116955.1:0-20510 GCA_037974365.1 Hydrocynus forskahlii
ATATATATATATATATATATATATATATATATAATATTTTTGACACAATGTAAAGATCAGCTGAAGTCTTAAAATTATGTGAAATAATTTCATAAATGTAATGTAAAAAGACATGGAACCATTTACTTATGTTTTTTAGTGAAACTCTCCCCATCATTTCAGTTTAAAATCTGACGCTCAGTATTGCTGAAGTAACTTCTCAGTCTGTTTTGCTATCTGAGCTATTTATTTCATACATACACAATTTGCGAGTGCAAATACAAGTTACTTGCTTTCTTGCTCTGTCTAAAATCATATCCGTGTACACAAACCAGACTGAGCTAAAACACAGCAGTTTGTAATACAGTGTATGGTGAGATTATATCTGAGAAGTCAGAGAATGAAAAAGTTCACCTGTCTGCAGCTGTTTTTCTGTTTCTTTGTGCTGTTTCTTTTCCTCTTCCAGTTCCCACTCTCTTTCCTGCAGCGTGGCTGTAAGTGTCTGCAGCGTTTTTGTACTTGCTTGTAGTTCCTCTAGCAGTACTTTTCTCTCATTGTCCTTCTCCTGCAGTTTTAGTCCGAGTGTCTCCAGTTCTTTTCTACAGGCCTCCAGCTCACTGGCCATGTTCCTCAACTGGTCCTCTCTGTCATTCGCTACTTTCTTCATGCAGTCCATGTCATTTTCTCTGTCTTGTAGGAGACTAGTAATCCTCCTCAACTCCACCGATGTGCCTTCCAACTCCTTAATCTTGTCTTGGAGTTCTTTCTCCTTTTTCTGCAATATTTTCGTCATCTCTTTAAGAAAAACATTGTTTCAGAATATAATTCTATTCATAACACCCACTGCACAGTTTAAATGTCATTTTTAGATTGTTTTTTTGTTCTTTGCCTGTCTCTCTCCCCATTTAACCTGATCACCTGTGTGAAGCAGCCAGCGAGGCAGCACCCGGGGAGCAGTGTGTTGGGACAGTACCTTACTCATCAGTGGTGCCACTGGCTGCTTGTGTGTGTGTGTGTGTTGCACAGAGTGGGTCACACACAACAGTGCTATCCGTGTTTTTAGACTGTGTGTCCACTTGCTGCCCAAACGTATCTGTTTTAGACATATTGAATCTTCTGATCCACCTTGCAGATATATAATGTATCTAATGCTGCACAGTTTGCATCCACTAATTTGTCATCAGAGGTCAGAGGCCATCAGCACTGCTGGATGTGAGCCACTCTGTGCAGCATTAACAGTGGGTGTACCTAATGAAGTTTCTTGTACATACTATTATATACATTTTAGGTATAGCTTGTATAGATTCTAACAGATACATACAAATTAATGTGCTACATATCACTGATCTCAGCAGAGTCTTTTAATGTCTCCAGGGTTAACCTCTCCTCTTGAGAGAATAATAGTTTTCCTGATGTCATTAATTCTACTCTCACCAAGTGAATGGACAGATTCTTCCATATCCAGGCTGTCCTGTTCTGCAATCTTGAGTGCCCCTGCAGATCCATAAGAACAAAAAAAAAAAAAAAACAATTAGCCCGCATTCCAGGCAGGAGAAATTGCCTGAACATGCTGCAGCCCCTCCCATTTTGGGATGAAGGCAGTAAGTCACTTTCTTCTTACTTTGTAGTACACTTTCTAGAACATATGTAGTGAATAGCAGAGTAGGGCAGTTACTGCTTCCGTTTACTCAGTCAAGGAATTTGTACTTTGTACTGTATTTGGGAGGAAGGAATATACTTTTTTTTTTCAGTCATTTTCACATTTTGTTCCAAATATTTGTTGCATTTTCTATCTGGTGGTCTAGCACCAGGACTGTTTTGCTGGTTTTCACACCTCTCACTTTGCGCTTTAGCATTTTAATTTATGCCAAAAAATGTTGCAAAATGAATAGTTAATAGAATGTTTCACAGATTGTGGTGGATGTGCTGGATGTACTAAAACGTTTCACTGTCGTTGTAGAGGCCGCTCAGAGGACCTTATACTTTGCTTTGCTGTTTTTGCTGGGCTACTTTTGAGTCACTATTGCACTGGAGTAACAACAGTTTGACTTCAAGAAGGGCTTATGCTATTCTACCCAGCATTGGTGAGCAGCACAAATGAGACACCGAGTTCTACAGTGAATGGAGTGCATCTTTGGTCACGCTGGTTTGAGATTTTGCTATTGCCCGATATTCTCTGTTGCATAATTAAACAGTTATATTTTGAATGGCACAAACTGATCAAGAAACAATTCATCTTATTCATTTACAGTTAGACTGTGGATCTGCAGAAGAGCAACTCCTCATTTAAGTGCAACACTGGTGCCAGTATGAGTCAAAATATGCATCGCTTCTTATGTTCTAACTTGCACAAAACAGCATAATCCATAAAGTAACTCACATCTTTCCGGCGATAGTGTTTCGGTCCCTAGAACAGAATACAAAGTGGATTCAGTAGGTGCTTTCAACGCAGATACTTTAAACAGAGCATTTGCTACTATTACCACTGCATGCTGCCAGACATTTCAGAGCAGTTAAAGAGAAGCTATTCTACATTGGTATTTTATTTTTTTAGCCCTGAAACACATTGGTGTTTTTGTCCCCCTAAAAATCACACTTCATGTTTATGTTATGTATGTTTATGTTTCACAGTGGCAGACACATATAAAAACACATGTTTATATGTTTTTGCCACTGTGACTTTTATCAAATATATATACAAGACCTCTGATTGGTTACCCTGTAGCATGCCTCGTTTAGAAAAGCCAGGCTGAAATATGAAGTACATACGAGAATGATACAGTGAAAACTGGCTTATTAATGCAGTATTATATATGTGTGGACTGAGAAGTAAAGAACGTACATTTACGGCATTTAGCAGACACTTTTATCCAAAGTGGCTTCCATTCTACGGGGGGCAGTCTCCCTGGAGCAACTTGGGTTTAAGGCTCCTGCTCAGGAACCCAGTGGTATGCTGAAGGTTGGATTCGAACCCATGACCTCTTAGTCCAGAGGCAAGTATCCTACCCACTAATGTAAATAGGTGAATGGTGTTTTCACAGTATTTTATCATTTCATTTTCCATGATAGGGCCCCCTACGACTTCTTGAAGACAATCTGCCTTAGGACTGCATTTAAGAAAGTATTAAGACAATACTAAACAGGAGAACAGAAGACATAGAAGACTCCACTCACCGGACATGTATAAATGTATCGTCCTCTCTACCCTGTGTTCTCCAGTGATGACCTGACAGCTGTAGATCCCTGTGTCCGCCTGTCCGACATTGCTCAGGAGCAGCGAAACGTTTCCTCTCTGCAGCTCCTCGGTGAACAGACTCACTCTGCCCTCGTACCCCCTCCCCACGGTCACCTGGCCATTTTTATACAGGTAAATACACTCTATCCCCCTGAACCACCTGATCTCCATGTCAACTGCGCTGGTCTCTGGGGAGAGGTGAGAGGTCAGCGCGACATCGTCACCAGGGTAGGCAAACACCCGGTTGTAGCGGCACACTAGGATAAACATATCTGTGGATGAAGGAACAGTTACTGAGTATTTAATCGGATGTGTAAGGTCATGCGACTTTAAGAAAGTACTTTAAGAAAGTATCTTCTTACCATTCTGATTCATCCAGGTCTCATATTTACTTTTAATAGATGCATTTATTCAGACTGACTACAGATGCAGACCAAAATCATGTTAGGAGTCTCGCCCAGAGAGTATTATTGATGTACCTTGGTGTGATTGCCCAGGTAGCGAATCAAATGCATGGAGGGCAGAGATAATGCCCACTACACTTTAGCAACCAAAACTTACTAAAGTATTATTTGAGCTTCTACATACCCCACTAACCTGCAATATGTTTTCCTGTCTTTGAATTTTATCTTGTTTGATTAACCACCTTTGCTTCTTTGTAATATAGGTTAAAGCAGAATTTAGCTCTAGCACTAATTTAACACACCTGATCCAGGTTAGTAAGGCTTTCATGGCCATCTAAATATTAGAACCATGAGTGTTGAATCTCCAGAGTGGTACATCTTCAGCAAATCTTGGCTTCATACTTCTATTTCATTTTATAATATAATATATAAATATATACTACATATACACCATTCAGCCACAACATTAAAACTATGGACGAGTGATGTGAATTATATTTAACAGTAACATCTTGGTGCAATGGCATCAGTAAAGGGGTGGGATTATTTGGCAGCAAATGAACAGTCAGTTGTTGAAGCTGATGTTCTGGAAGGTGCCAGCGATCACCCAAGGTTCACTGTGAGGAGCAAAAGCTAGCCCATCTGCTCTGATCCCACAGAGGAAGGTGCTGAAACACGTTTTCTTTTTTTGTCATGTGTACATATTAGCCGCTGCTAACGTTTTGATGGCAGATACCACGGAGTCCATGCTGCCATAGATGAAAGCTTAGAGGAATCTACACAATGTCAGGAAATTGGTTTTAATATTATACCTGATTGCTGTATGTATGCATGTATTTCTTTATTTATTTATTTATTATACAAACAAACACAAATTATACATATGTCACTACGAAACCAAACGCCTTAATTTTACCCCTTAAAATCACCTTAATTTTGGCCTTAATTTTCTATACAGGAAATTAAGGAAAATGAAGGGAAAAAGTGCACAGATTAACGCTGATTAAGGGGTAAAACGAATTATTTTTCTCCTTACTTTTTCAAACTTGCCCCTTAAATAATAGAACACCCTGAATTAACGCCTTAAATTTAAGATTAAGGGGTTTCACACTCATGCCCTAAATCTAATTTTAAGGTAAAATTAAGAGATCAGTATCACAAATTAACAGCCACTTAATTCAAATGAAGGGGGTTGGTGTATTTTCAGGGGTAAATTAAGGTAGGGTTAAGCACATTTTAAGTACATTGTTTTTCATCGTGTATGAAGCTCTTATCCTTCAGTACAAACTCCTTCTTTGAAGGTTCTTACACTCTTAGGTTATGAACAAGTCGGCTCTGGAATGCAGGTAGTAACTGAGCCCAGATCAGTTTTTAACATACATACCACAGGAACTTTGTATCTACCTGTCTCACACACATGCAGAATGTGGAACAGAAAACATTCACAGTTGAATAAGACTTTTAAAGCAGGAGGGGAAAGAAGGAGTAGGATTCTGCTCTTACCCTGTCTTTTTGGCACGCTCTTCCTTTCTTCCTGAGACAAGTGTGTGCACTAACACACCAGAACACTCACACCCACTCACACCCACATAGGGATACACCCCTTTATCTCAGATCAGACACACTGAGTGTAAAGGAAAAAAAAGACTGAGATGCAGAGCCAGTACTGAATCTGCTGCAGGCGACAGCATTGCAGTCAAGTCTGCCAACATACACAGCCTACTTTCACCATTTCATGAGTTGACATAGGTTTTCTCCTCCTTCTGCCCATAAATTCTCTCCTCAGCTACTTAAGTTAATTCAACAACGCTGCAGGAGGTTTGAATTACACAGTCCTGCTGTATTTAACTAAAGTGAACATGTTATTGCCTAAAATGGCTGAATATATATAAAGATTCTCTATGCTTTTCCCCTGCCTGAAATCTTATAACAAAATACTGGACAGGTTTAGCAACTGGGTGGAACTGCTCCACCCTCTTAAGTAGGAATGGTTAAAGATTAGTCCACTTCAATGAGCAACAGCCCCTTGGCTTTATAAGAATGTTTGTACTAATGTGGCTAGTGCACTCCTTACTTGTAGGTTTACAGCAGACCAAAGTTTTCAACAGACCTCATCTTCAGCTCCAAATCCAGTATTCTTGATCCACCTACTCAAGCAGCCATCATCTGGATCAAATGTGTTCAGCTGGGTTGGAGCTGAACCCTTCAGGAATGTCTTCGATATGTACTTCTGTGAACATGTTGTTTTAGCTCAAAAGGGGCTTGATTATTACCTAGTGAAACCAGGAAAGTCCATCTATATCCCACAGTAGTTTTCTATGTCTTTGAAATATACTCTATGTACAAAAGTTTTGGGATGCCTGACCATTACAACAACAGGGACTCTAATGGAATTGCATTCATACATAGTTGGTCCCCCCTTTGCAGCTATAACAGCTTTCACTTTTCTTGAAAGGCTTTCCACAAGATTTTGGGGGGAAATTTGTGCCCATTTCATTCTGTAAAGCAATCTCCAGTCTAGTTTATCCCAAAGATCTTGGATGGGGTTGAGGTCAGGGCTCTGCGCGGACCAGTCTTCCACACTGAACTCAACCAAACATGTCTTTATGGACCTTGCTTTGTGCACTAGGGCACAGTCATGCTGGAATAGGAAAGGTTCTCCCCCGAAACTATGACCACAAGTTAGAAGCAATGCATTGTCCAAAATGTCTTTGTATGCTGAAGCAATAAGACTTCCTTCACTTTAAGTAAGCGGCCACTTGAATTCGATTATTAAGAGGTGTGCCCCAATTGTTTTGTCCATATAGTGTAGGTTTTTTTTTTTCCATTTTTGCTCTCCATGACGTACTGCCCAATCAAAAAGCATTTTGTCATCTTAGAGGGCGTGGTCTTAGAACTGCACCCCGCCTACTCAGCTCATCGTTGCTAAGCAACCGCCAAACACTGCATTAAAGTGCTGGTCCCTATCAAAGAGTGTAAGTGACTAAAATGAATCTATTATTTACAGCAGATACTATAAAGGGCTATTTTTGAATAATTAGGGTTTAATCTAAATACTGCAGTTATGTTTAGACACTGAAACGGCCTCTTACCGAGAGTAGCGACGCTAACTTCGCTGCTGACTCCTCCAGCTCCGTTTTCTGGAAGGTTTGGTCAATAATATGTTGTTGACATAGAGCACCATTAATATTTTGTGCTTTAGTGCGTTATAATCGTACACCATCGACGTTTTGAGGACAGTCAGGACATTTCTAGGACAGTCAAGAGTGCTGTGTTGACAATGAACTCTGGTCGGACTGTGGAGGGTGCAGGCTGTGTGACTTGGTGGGGTTTCGGACCAGCGAGAGACCTGATCAGTGCAGGTGAGACCTGTTCCATATCTCTCATTCTTTACAGGGTTTGCCAATACAGTCATTGTGCACAACGCCCAGACAGGCCACATTTATATTCTAAGTCACATATGCATCTGTGTACAGGTGCTGTGAGGCCAGAAGGGGAGCTGAATGTGTTGCTGGTGGGCAGTGCAGACCCCAGACACATACTAAAGACCATTGCAGGCCTAAGTGAGACTGACACGCTGCATGTAAGTGAAAGGGAATTGATACAAGATACACTATTCACAAAGCCCCTTTTCAGTTGGTACAGTGCCCCCTTATAGTCATGCATGAACACACCACGGCACAGCACACAGTGTGAACAATGTGAAATTCTTTCTCTGCTTAACCCTTTCACTGGAGTAAAGCAGTGTGCAGCCAGCAACACAGCGTCCGGGGAGCAGTGTGTGAGGACAGTAGCTTCTTCAAGGTACCTCAGTGGTGCCACTGGCAGCCCTGGGATTGGAACCCATGACCTTCCGATTGCAGGGCCAACTTCCTAACCACCAAGCTAAGCGCAGAAAACAATGGAAGCTTCTTCAGTTTTAAATGACAAGGTGTATAACAATTCACAAATGGCCCAGTAGCGTTTTGACCCGTTTAGACTGCAGCAGCATATGAACACTAAATGAACTACAGTCAACCCCACTAGTCCTCACTTGCTAATGTCATTCCTGAGAAAACCCACAAACCATGGGCAAATGTACAAGTTACAATACAGTAATAAAACACCCTGCAATATACAATATGAGAGTCATTTGTTGCAATGTGTAATGTCTTTGCAGGTTTGGGTCATTGAGAACAGTATGGAGGTTGTTGCACGACAACTGCTGCTGCTCTACCTGTCTCTGACCGCTCCTGAGAGAATGGGCATGCATGGTGAGTGTGGGGCTCATCTGACTATTATATGGATTATTTAGACCAGGGGTGTCAAACTCCAGTACTGGAGGGCTGTGGTCCAGCACGTTTCGGTGATTTCCCTGCTCAGAAACACCTGCTTCACCTCGCCAGTTAATTGGCACGTTTAGTGAATGTGCTTGAGTAGGAGAACCATCAAACTGTGCTGGACATTGGCCCCCCAGGACCGGAGTTGGACACCCCTGACTTAGACGAAATGGTCAGACATAGACCATGCTGTTGGATCACACAGTCCCTGAGCCATTTGTTTGTTTATTTTGCCACACAGAGAAGACAGAAGTGTTTCTTGAGCTGTTTGGGAATTCTGAAATCCGCTGTCAGACTGAAGAGACATTGAAACATGTTGCTGCAAAACTTTCTCTCTCAGTCACCGATACACTCGACACACAAACCAAGTCACACCCTTGCCTCGACACTAGTTTTCTCAAGGTGAGGCCGTCATATGTGTGCATGCAAGGATGTCATTCATCAACCTAGTTCAATGCATGGTGTGTTTTAAAGCTCAGTCAGAAATTGCTACAACATCCACCACAGACCAAGTTCTTAGGTATTAATATGAAACAAAACACCAGTTTGCAGAAATTTCTGACTGTGTAAAGAAAAGTGTGTAATCAAGTAGAAACACATAGGACTCTTCAGTGGCAGTCTAAAACATTGCTTGCTCTGTTAAAGAAAGACCACCTTACCATCCAACAAACATAAAATGTGATACTACCAGTGGACCCTTTTCATAAAAAAAACCATCTGCAACGTAAAACTCACTCCAGCTCCAAATAACTACTGCGGAAGCAATATAAAAATGTAATAATAGTCTATGCTAGCTACTAAGCTGTAGCCATATTTTATGTTTCATACTTTGCTGAACAAAAAAGCTAGCTAAAAGCCACTGCTAACACTCGTAAGGTTTCCAAACAAACTATTATTTGCTGCTGTTCTCAGCTACAGAGACTGGTTCATGTAATCCAGCTCCAGCAGCAGTAAACAACACTAAACTCTCATTTTACCTGAGTTTGACTAGCAAAGAGTGAATCCACTCTTTACTCTTTGTTGACTGGCAATGCTTGAAAAGTACAATAAAGTTGTTTCTAGTTTTCTAGATACAGTGTTGTATTATTTTAATATTCCTCTATAGTGCTTATTTTGAGCAGAGGGGAGTTTTAAACAAACAAGCGATTAACTGGAAGGAAGTGTGACCATAAGTGGGTCCATAACCCTGCCATCACATTACATTTTTTTTAAGTGAATAAATAGAAAGAAGAATGTTAAAATATAATATATTCCACCAGTGTAGGCAAATTTTACATAAAATAATTCTTGGTGGAATCAGTAAAGATTAAGCATTAGCAGTGCTGCTTTGTCAAATAAAGGTTTTGTAATAATGACCTTCAATTGTAACTGATATTCAGTAATGATCTCTGTAACTTGCTGTGATCTTGTTTGTAGTTTAAGGAGAGAGATGAGCTTGATCGAATCTTTAAACAGTGGCAACATCCCCCCTCCTCCCCGTCCAGTTTGTTAAAAGCTTGGGATGCCCGTGTCCGACAACACCTTGGCACACGCTATGACTCTCGGAAAGGCTGCTTCGACTGGGACCTAACCATGAAGCTGTACCAAAAAGGGGTTTGTAGCTTTCACTTCACGCAGGATATAGAATAGTGTTTTTGTTATTACATTGTTATATTCCCCTGCTCCCAACACACCTGATGCAACTAATGGACAGATTAACAGGCCCTTCCTGAGGAGAACTGGGAGTATTGGAACAAGATAAACACTGCAGGGCAGTGGTAGGGGAGAGAGCAGGGCACAATGGAGCGTCTTGTTCTTTTTAAAATACAATTTCTAATTTTTTAAGTATTATATAACCTACAGATGAAAACGTTTGTTTCCCACACCTGCCAACTTCAGTGCTAAAGTGCAGATAATGAGGGTACGCCCCATTATTAAACCTACTCCAGACATTAGTTTCTGTTATTTTAATGTCTACAGTACCAAGTGGGTGATTAAAAAAATATAAGTGTGCATTGTGTGACTTATACGCACAACTCAGTAATCTAAAAAAAAAAAAAAAAAAACTCTTCAGGCTATATTTGGAAATATATTTCCAGATGGTGTTGGTACAAGACTGGGAACATGACTGAACTACATAAACTACATAAAGCATAAATACATAAAACATCCATATTAGACAAATTAGACATTCATGCCCTCAAGTTTTGTGATATTTGTGAGTTTTACTGTATTACCAATCCTTAGCTTTCCTCTTTTCAGAAGGGTCACTGTTTCACTTCTGTAGCATCAGATTTAGATACAAATCGAGAGTACAGCATTTATAGACATAAATTATTCACGATGGTAATTTATAATCAATAGAATCCACTTCACACAGACACACCTCAGTCTTGCACAATGTTCTTAGATTTGAGGTCTGTTTTCTGTTGTATTTTCTCTCTTGCAGTGTGGAGTCATACACAAACAGCAGTATGTCAAGTGGCGGGAGACAGGTGTGGCTTTTGAAATGCGGGAGGGCCTTTACCAAAAAGCCAATCAGAGTCTGTTGTCCACACGTGTGTTTAATCACGTAAGTTACTTCACCATATGAAGGATAATATTTTCAGTGCTTGTGACAGCTCACTATGAGAAAGAATTACCTGACACCTTCACACACATTCTTTGGGTTGAGTGGATTGATAGATTCTGTCATGTAGACTTGATTAGGCTGTTCTTTCAAACCAGTTTAAAATGTTTGTTAGTGTTAAGTCTTGTGTGTTTGTGTGTGTTAGAGAGGTAACAGGGTGGGATTGAGAGGATACTGGGGAGATATCGTCTCGAGTCCCTATCTGTCCTATGGCATTGAAACAGAGAACAAAGAGCTTCTGAAGACACAAAACAACCAGCATGTAAAGGTTAGTAAAATAAAGTGGAAAACAACCTACTGGTCAAGTGCTTAAAACCAGTGAGATTAATTTGTCTGGCTCGGTATTAAATGGTTAATTACAGAGAAGTTGCTGAAAGGAACCAAGAGTCACAATGTCTGCACCACAACTATAGGCAATTTATTTGCTGTCCAAAACAACCAGTGAACCTACACTTGTCTTCTGAGTTTTATGCGTAATGATAATGGTAGAGCAGTGTTAAAACTGGAAAAAAAATTATTGTAAAATTACTTGGACATCAGTGTATTCATAACTATTTCCTGTAATGGCTTTCTGAATGGTAGCATTTAGTGGCATTAAATGCTTTGGTTCCCATCGCCACTGCAATGAGGAATTTTGAGGTTTCTCTAAAACAAAGCATCAAAACATGAAAAACATGAATCATGAAAATATAATACTCCTCTTTGATTACATTACAGTTTAATCATGCTCATTCCTACAATGCAGATATGGCAGAATACTTTCCATAGTAATACTGTAGCATTTGTACTGTACAGAATAATACCTTTTGACTCTTAGAAAACAATGGGAAGTTACTTCACTTGCTTTTTAGGCTGAAAATCACTGGAGTGTTTGTTTATGTATTGAAGAGACCATAATCCATTTACCAGGACTCTAAGCATTCCCTCCCTCTGTCTCCCTTTCTTAGACCACTCAGGATATTTCTGTAGCAAATATCCAGAAGCTATTTGAGTCTATCTCCACTAGGGGGGGTCACCGTGATGCTCCTCAGCTACTCAGTGAGCATGGAGATTCACTGATATCCTCAAGCAGTCACACAATAGAAACACAACCACAGTCTGACATGTCAGCCAGTGGTGAAAATGAAGAGCCACAACAGAATCAGGACTGTACAGACAACCAGACTACAGAGGAAGAACCACCGAGTTTCAAGTCACCCAGCGAAATACAAGCAGAAGTAGATAAGCAGTTCGAAGTACACCACAGGACCCATCAACTAGGTAGCAGCATCGAACTGTCCTGACACAACTTAAAATATTGTTGTTCCCTCACAGCGCTGTTTATGTGATAATTGTAATATGCAGTACAACTTACATATTTTGATAAGGACAGGCAATAAAAAATGCATGACCAATATCTAAACGAGCTTATTTGGATTGGTAAAATAGCAAATAATTTCCATTTTGGTGTTTGGTCTTTACATACCCAGTTAAAAACACAGTTGTGTAATATCTGTTTTAATTTAGATTCAGAGTCCATTAACATTAGGCAGTCAAAACTACATCCCTAACTCTGTACTTTGGTATGTGTGCTTGTGTAGAGTTGATGAATCTGAATGGAGTGAGTGTATCATTCCTGTCTCTGGACTCCTTGTCCAAACTGCCCCTGAAAAACAGATTCAGCCATCTGTTCAACACGGTCTACTGTTCAGCCAGGTACCGCATTTGTTTTCAACATTCGTACACTAATTGGAGTTTGTTTTGTTTGGACTGCCAGCATTCTATTAGATATTTATGTTTTATTGATTGTTCCATCAGTATGGTGCACCATTTAGATTCTTCACTGAAGCAAATTGCTGCATCAGACGCTCTCCTGGTTGTGGAGCTTGCTAAGTAAGTCTGATATACATTCTATGAGCACTATAATACTGTTGTGGGAATTTTAAAAAAAAGAATGTGCAAATTGTTCATTGCCATATATGGGTCCTAATTTTGTGTGTGGATGTGTTTGCGTGTCCAAGGTACCTGTTGGACTTGTCTAAAGAGCAGGAGGCTGCTTTTGCAGTGAAAGTTGGAGAGATTGCTAAAGAAGCAGGATTCACACCAGTAAATGACCAGAACAATGATGCATATGCTGTATTCAAACTGCAGAAGGACTGACAAAATACACACTCACACACTATCCTGACCTCGCCGTCCTGTCCATACATGCAGTTTAACATCCTACATCAGGATAGGATCATTCTAACCTAGTGGAAATTTTTTTTTTGGATAAATGTCCATGATTTAATGTGTAATAAATGTAACTAATGTACAGTTAGCAATACTGTTGTTCACTTTATAATAGTTTTATTTCATGCATCATAACATCTAAAGTTGAAATGTTGTATATTTTGGTGCACATTCACTTCCAGCGACCTCCAACCTTGCCCTTGCCACCCGTGCCTTTCTTACTGTAAACGGGAAAAAGATGTAGTATATTATTGTAACATAACTTACTGTATGGGAGCATCTTGTACACACTCACTCATTTTCATGCATTAATTTCTTACAGTTAAGAAAGAAATTTCTTTCACACTAAGAAAGATGATCTTACAATTTTTGAGCATGTGAGATGCGGTTCAGAAGAACTTTGATCTAGAAATGGACCACAAAAGTATTGTTAAGTCTTACTTATTTACAAACTGTGCTGTTAGTGTAAAATCAACAAATGGAATGATTAAATGTAAGAGGTAATCTGACCTCATATTTTTGCCTCCTCATCTTTTCCATCAGGTCAAACTTCTCTGACTCCAACTGATATATCCACTCCCACATCTCACTTGCACGCTCCCTAAACACATACACACACAGTCATTTTTACAATTTTGATCATATACTTTTCTCATGAGTAATTATGCTAATTACAGTAATTGGTCATTTTATTAGGAATGAACGCGACCTTGCTGGGATACAGTTAAGAGTCTAGCTCATCAGTTAATGCACAGTTTGTGTTAGTCATCCTGTGGCCCTTTACCAATAAACGTTTTCTGACCACAGAGCCATTCTGGGATGAATATTTTCAGTTGGTGGTCCACTGCCAAGAGGGTTACAGACAGTTCTATAACTGTACACCTATACAGTGGACCTGTATGGTGGGTAGAGCTCAACATGTCCAGTGAGTGCATTCTGTATTTGTATGTAAGTTCCTGTTCACCTCAGTCCATCCTCTCTCAAGTTGTCAATAGCGAGAGGTTGACGTCTCTCTGCCAGAGTCTTTCTTTTTATTTCTCTCCCTGTTTGTCTTTTTCCTCTTCTCTGCTCTGCCTGTACCATTAAACACAAAGAGCACACATGCAGACAGAAAGAAACATACAGAATGAGAGGTAGAGAGCAAATGAGAAATGAGCAACATGTTCATGGACATGGCTAGAAAGCGCTTGAACCTTAGCAAGAAAGCCTCCAAAATGCGCTCCCATGTTGGACAGAACTTTCTTCTTTTTTGCCTCATCCTCAGCCCTCTTCTTTGCCTCTTCATCCTCCTTCCTCTGACGCTCCTCCTGAGGGCAGACCAAAAAGAAACAGCACAAGACTGTTAAGAAAAATCAACAAGTGCAGCAGTTGCTCGTGCAGTATTGATTTCTGATTCCAGTCCCCCCGTTGCTCTCACCGCAATTCTGGTTTGCCGGTCTCGCTCTTTTTCTGCTCGAACTCTCTGCTGCTCTGCCCGTTCAGCCCTGCGATTCTCCTGACACACACACACACACACACACACACACACTTCAGTAAGAAACTAGTAAACTCACTGGTAACACTTTATTCTGTGGAAGACCATATGACAACCTACACAGGACTACCGTCGACTACAGGACTACAGTCAATCTTACTATCTAAACATTTATAAACGGCTTATTTGAGGAACGTGTCAGCTGTCAAGACTTTCTCGGATGAAAGGCTTAAGATACAAGCAGAAATGGGCAGAAAAAGTGCCACGTCAAAGAACTGATACAATTTACACATAACGCACAAAATCCAGAATGCAACTGGACTTTAAGCATTTGTTGATCTATTCATAAATAATAAATAAATGGCGTGCCCTTTTGCCTGTGCCAAATGACACCCACAGACTTCCCACGGACCAAAGAGAGATATGAAAGGGTTAGATTAAGAGAGCGAGATGACTGAGACTGACAATTCTCTCTTTCAGAGCGATCAGTTCCTCCTCTTCTCGCTTCCTCTGGTCGAAGTGAACTTCTATCAGAGTCTGCAGCTCCAGGAGATCTTTCTCCATCCGCTTCCTGTGGATATCCTACAGACACAATAAGACTAAACTGGAGGAACTGGTGCAGAAACACGGTTGTATTGAAATACAGAAATGTGTACAGAAGTGTGCTGATGGCAGAGACACCAACTCACATCAAAATCTACTCGCTCCCCTTCTGGGATTTTGGGGGCGCCCAGTTGAGAGTGCATTGGCCTGTATGCACACACACACACACACACACACACACACACACACACACACACACGCTCACATGCATTATATAACTGGCATCTACTGGTGTTCACCTGATATTTCTGATGCTGTGTGTGCACATGTGAGACAGAAAAATGGTACTCATACTTGTATTTTGGGCGTTCCTCTTCTAAGCCAAAACGGAAGAAAAATAGAGAAAACATGAAAGACGAAAGCCTACACTCATTACCCATTCACACCATCCAGGAACGAAAGAGCAACATGCAACTAATTTACCAGGCCCCAATTTTTACAATTATTCTGAATGGATTAAGTAATTTATGACAACAGACAGGCTTCAGTCTGTAATTGTGTAGTGTATATAGTGGAGATATATGGCACGTGGAGCTCAGAGGGACCAGTGATTGGAAATACAAGGTAGAGATTTTGAATAAAGTGGCCAGTGATTCTCTCAGTGATGAAATGTAGTGATGGTCCAACACACAGCAGTCCAAACCTCACCTCCAGCCTGTTCCCTGCAAGAGGAAGGAATAGTCCTGTTATTATAGGAACTGGAGTTTCACAGAGTTGTGGAGTGGTAGTGGAATAAAAGTACTGAGCAACTCACTCATGCTCTTCCTCTATGTCAGACATGGTAGAAAAATGCAGATACTAGAGAGGAGACAGAGAGATAGAAGTCCACTGGGTGCCTCAGGCATACAACAAAAAAATCCCTCCAGCCACATTACTCATGAGAGACAAAGGGACAGAAAGGGATCGAGAAGTTTCAACAGGGAAACACTGCGGCATTAGTGTCAGCTAACGTTATTATTAGCACTTAATCCACAGCTATGGGCTGATAATGACTCATTTCAGAGAAGACTTGACGCATGCCCAGGAATACACATGCCATGTATGCTGAACATACCCAAAATACTCACACCACAAATATTGAAAAGGCCTAGAAATACACACAAATCATATATGTTGAAAGAACATCAAAAGGAAAGAATCAATACATTTTCCAAACCTTGGAGATTCACAATAAGCCTTTGCTAAACTCAGTTGAATGGCAAGGGGTGAATTACTGTGAACTATTACAATGGTTTTGAGTCAAAAGTCACACTAAGGTGAATAAATTGAGAGACAGGCTTCCTTGAGGGATTTTGCTACTGAGCCTTATCATCTGCCTGTAAAGCGCTTTGAGCTATTACCTGCATGAAAAGTTCTCTAATAGGCAACAATCTGCCTTTGAAGTAACCTAATAATAATAATGTTACTTTAAAGGAAGATTATATTTGAGATTGAGATTGTATTTGCAATTCAGATTGACATTTGACCAGAAATGGACAAGAGCAAGGCTTGTAATGAGACAAAGGAGCAACTGTGTTATAACAATGAGGATATGATCTAAAGCTGGCTTGAACTTTTGATTCCCCAGAATTAACATTTAAACCTGACCTCAACAAGTCAGCATTAACAAACATGCCAGAGAGAGAAAGATAGAGAGAGAGAGAGAGAGAGAGAGAGAGAGAGAGAGAGAGAGAGAGAGAGAGATGAACCAGCATTGCGTATAAAATTAGCAACAAAATTTTAGAAACAGAAAAATAAACCTCAGGAATGCAATGTAACTGTAAAACCGCAGTTTCAATGCCTGTCAAAAAACATATTTATCCAAAAGGCATCATTAGCACTTGGCATAAACTTCCTTGAGAAATGACTTTCACATTATTAATAGCTTGTAGTTCCAAAACACGCATGAGTCACTAAATATTTGGCACTACTAAAAACCCCAATCTAACACACCTGATGAGGTTAAACCTGGATGAAAAAGCCCAGTGGAGTAACTATTGAGTTACTGGGGATCCTACGTACCTCAAGAAGGGACCTGCAAGATAAAACGTACAAGATGGGCAAGCTCTCAGAAGTAAGAACAAATTTATAGAGGGATTCAACAGCAAGTGAATAAATGCACGAATGGGCTAATTATTAGCTTATTAGTTAATATACACTCACATAAGGTGCAAATGACAAAGCAATGACAAATTTAGCTGAAAAAGAGGAATACTGAAGGTCCTACCTTTCACTGCAGTGTGTTTGGTCACAGAGACAAGAGACTGAAGGACTAGGTGTGCCGGCAGAGTGGCGAAGAGAAAATGTGTCACTGGACAGAGCGGACTGTGCGAGTGTGTATGATAGACAGGGTGGAGCGAGTGGATTAAAGGGATTTTGTGGATGAAACGTTTGAAAAGGATGATAGACAGATGAGCACAGATGACAATTACATCCCAACACTCGCCACTCAGGTCAAACATGGATCATCTATCAATCATGATACAACCAAACGTCAAGACAGACCCTCACAGCAGGGCAGAGTCACATGCATGATGATTGGCAGGTGGACCTAACCCCGAGTCCTGTGTGCCAAATGGAAGAAGACCAACTATGGAGGACCCCCTACCCCACGTCTGTCTCTCTGTCACACGCTCTCACACACTCCTTTGCAGTTGTGCCAAACCAATATGAACATTTTCTTACCATCACTGTTATATCATCCGACAGTTATATTATCAAAAATTCAAGATTTCATTAACGAGATGAGTTAAACAGTGCTTAGGGAGTGATATGTTAATCTTAGACTTGGACTAAATTGCTGCGCCTATGGCAAATTGCTATTGGTTTTTTTTTTTAAGTCTAGGATTAGAGCCTAATCCAGGTCCGGGAAACTGGCCAATAATGTTCTGTTGTCTAGTTTCTTCATACTTCCATACAAAGCCACCACCCCCAAACCATTTCTGGAGCTTACAAATAAATGGACAACCAGCTGCCCAGCTCTTCCAAAGCTTTGTGTGTGTAACCTTTTTATTACACTGGTCAACACTGAAATTGTTACTAACTTAAAAAGGTCCTAATCGGTAGTATCTTGGTATGCTGAACACGAATGTGACCATGAAAAAAGTTTATTGGCTCTCGTTTTGAAGATATTTCATATAGTTCATTTTCTATGTTTCA
Organism: Hydrocynus forskahlii; assembly: GCA_037974365.1. Taxonomy (NCBI): domain Eukaryota; kingdom Metazoa; phylum Chordata; class Actinopteri; order Characiformes; family Alestidae; genus Hydrocynus; species Hydrocynus forskahlii. The sequence goes on from JBBPCX010116955.1 coordinate 17,972, forward strand.
CTGTGTAAATTGATCCAGTAGGACTGTAACAACGTCCCAAATAAGCCTAGAATGATGTAATATTGCATCACATTGCATAATACCATCATGCACACATCATCCAGTTTATTGCATCATATTCTAATGCAATGCAGTACTTCTGATGCAATCAAGATATCACAACAATGGAACAAAGATACCAGGGAAGATGGTCCACTACCATGCTGGCTGACCGCTGCTGGACACCCCCAGAGATGCTCCCGGACAGCTGTACAAGCTACAGGCAAAGGAATCTATGAAGTAGTTTATGACTTGATTTTTTACAGGTATTAACCTAGGCCTATTACTATTGGCATGCATTTCTTGATGTAAATAATAATTATTGCAGAGTAGAAAAAAACTAGTCAGTTTTGCATTTTGACTGTCATATTTGTGTTGAGCACATAAAAATGGATAAAAAAAACGACTAATTTTATTTCAGTAACATGACTTTTGTAAAAACTTGTTGACCAGTGTATTGGCATGCATTTCATGATGGAAACAGTAATTATTACAGATTATAAAAAAAACTAGAGCCAGTGTTGCATTATGACTCTCATATTCGTGTTGAGCACATAAAAACTGATAAGAAATGACTACATTTATTTCAGTAACATGACTTTTGTGTTATTTAGTGTTATTTAACTTCCTAGTAAATGTTTGGAGTTGATTTCAGGTCATTGGTATTTGGAATTCATCACTGTTAATTCTCCAGTGTGAAGTCCAAAGAGCGGTCACTTATCAGGCAGAAAAAGTCCTGAGAGAGAGAGAGAGAGAGAGAGAGACACAGAGAGAGAGAGAGAGAGAGAGAGAGAGACACAGAGAGAAAGAGAGAGAGAGAGACAGAGGGAGAGAGACAGAGAGATACAGAGAGAGAGAGAGAGAGAGAGAGACACAGAGAGACAGAGAGAGAGAGAGACACAGAGAGAGAGAGAGAGAGAGAGAGAGAGAGACACAGAGAGACAGAGAGAGAGAGAGACAGAGTGAGAGAGAGAGAGAAAAAACAATGCATGTGGCCTTTTCTTAAAAATAAATAACACATTGGAGATCTCAGAAGCACTTAAAGTCTGTGTTGCATGAAGAACAGTGGCCTGGTGGTTAGGGATCAGCCCCTGCGATCGGAAGGTTGTGGGTTTGAATCTCAGGACTGCCAGTGGCACCACGATGGTGCTCTTGACCAGGGTACCATCCCCACACACTGCTCCCGGGGTGTTGCATCACTGGTTGCTCAGTGCTTCACTTGGGTGAATGGTTTAAACGCAGAGGATTCTGTGCTGTGCTGTTAATGCATGACAAAAAATAGCCATTTACAATATTTACTCTTTTAAAAAAACCCTTCACAACATTTGGCCAGATCAAGAACATCCTTCAGGACGTAAATATGGTGTGTCATATATGGTTCGATTTAATTAGCCTTTACTTCTCACCAGTTCTCTTCATGAAGTTTCTTGTTACAATTGATCCTATTGCTTAAGTTTAGCCTTGGATGCATTTAAAAGTTAATAATGATAAACAATAATGGTATTTTGGGTTTAAAGTTATCAGGTGGTGGCCTAGTGGGTAGAATACTTGCCTCTGGACCAAGAGGTCATGGGTTCGAATCCTACCCTCATCATACCACCACTGTGTTCCTGAGCAGGACCCTTAACCCCAAGTTGCTCCAGGGAGACTGCCCCCTGTAGTTAGGGAATGGAAGTCACTTTGGATAAAAGCATCTGCTAAATGCTGTAAATGTAAATCAGTTCAGCAACAGAAGACTGTAGATTTGACTTGCAAAGAGTATTAAGAACATTACTCAATTAAAGGGGAACTCCAGGTCTTTTATAAAACTTCGATGTAATGAAAGGTACAAATGGTTTAATGTAAAATGTGCAATAAGATGAATAAGATGCCTAATACATTATTTTGATAAACTTCTGGATTAACATCAATTTTTTAAATATAAGAAAGACATTAAGTCAAAGATCACAATTATTGAGGACAAGAAATACTTGCACAGGTCCACTGGTCATTCTGGACAGTAAATGAAATGATTATATCTGCATAGTAGACATTGTGACTCCAGATTTAAATCACCATCATCATAAAGAACAGAGTCAGCTAGTTTTATTACAAACACACAGTCTCGCTGTAAGAATGACACACATTTCAAGGACTGAATTATTTAGCTTAAAATTCAATGGCATTCTCTTTTTACATCTTCAGAGGTCAGTGATTTATGATGTCAGAGGTGCATGCACATTATAAAAAGTGCTTTAAATAAATATTTCTACAGGAAAATACTTCTAGATGAACAGCACTGAAAGTATCCAGACTGTGTTGGACTCCGGTTGCAAAGTTACTGAACAGAAGGGTCTGTTTTGCGTGGTGAAGGTGGCCCAGTGCATTGTGGAGGTGGACCTCCAAAAACTGGACACCACCAATGCCAGTGGTCTGAGGAGCTTAGCAAACACCATCAGGGACACCACACACACACACACACACAGACACACACACAGACACACACACAGACACACACACA
>JBBPCX010116987.1:0-20505 GCA_037974365.1 Hydrocynus forskahlii
CCTGACTAAACAAGTATGTTTTCAGCCTGGACTTAAAAACTGAGACTGTGTCTGAGTCCCGAATGTTGTTTGGCACAACATTCCAGAGCTTGGGGCTATATATGAGAACGCTCTTCCCCCTGATGAAGCTTTCTGACACAAGGGCCAGAAACAAAACTTAAAGCTCAAACAAAAGAAGTCAGGAGAAACACAAACACAAAGCAGCATGACAGTGGACCGACGCTGAGGTCCACCACAAAGAAATTTAAACACAAATCCTAAACACAAAACACTACAAACCAATAGGAACACCATGCTTTTTCCCTCTGAGCACACCGGCCAGCTGAAACACAAATACAGTGCCTTCAAAATAAAAGACCCAAAACGAAATACACTGAACTGAAAAAGGACGACCTCTAGAGGCCTCCAACCGTTACAGCAGCACACAGAAAGATCTGATTCCACATACCTATCAGTTTAGCAATGGTCAATATGAGCATGCATTCCAGTAACTTTTATGAGTGAAAGTCATTATGTTTAAGTCATAACGTATGTGACTGCCAAGCCATTATGTTTGAAAGGGCCAGGTGCTGTAATCTTATATATACATATTTGGGGTGTCTCATGTTTAAAAAAATAATCTCATTCATCTAAATTAATCACATACATTTCTGCTGTAAAAGTATTTGACTGAATGAAAGCATATGAGTGAATGAATAATCAGCATTACAGACTTTCAGTGTCTCTTTTATTTAATAACTGTTACACTTCATGTGCAGTAATGGTAACAGCAATCAAAAATATGATCTAATATGCTGAGGGAAAAATGCTTCAGCAAGAACAATGATAGAACTAAGTCCATTTATAAGGCGCAGTTTAAGACAATGTACACTGTAGTGCAAATCGACAACAGAATCTACCTTGAAGCTTATACAGTTTATATTGTCAGTTTAGCTCTGATGATGATGAGAAATAGGCAAAAAATATGCATAATCCTAGAAAAATCTATTTTTAGAGGTGCATAGAGCCAGTTTATACAATCAGGTTCTAACACTGAGAAATGCTACTGTGAAGGAGGGTGTTCTGATGAATTATACTGCCTTGCCAAAAAATGCTCCCGTAGCGCAAATCGACAGCAGAGTCTATCGATTCACTCTACCCTGTGGAAAAATGCTACCTTGAAGTTTATACAGCTGCACATGAACAAGATGTGCTTTAACTGCAGACTTTCAGCTTTAATTTGAGGGTATTTACATACAAATCAGGTGAACGGTGTAGGAATTACAACAGTTCATATATGTGCCTCTCACTTTTTAAAGGACTAAAAGTAATGGGACAATTGGCTGCTCAGCTGTCCCATGGCCAGGCGTGTGTTCTTCCCTCAATATCTTATTTACAAGGAGCAGATAAAAGGTCTAGAGTTCATTTCAAGTGTGCTCTTTGCATTTGGAATCTGTTGCTGTCAACTCTCAATATGAGATACAAAGAGCATTAGGATGAAGCAAGCCATCATTAGAATGAAAAATAAAAACAAACCCATCAGAAAGATAGCAAAAATATTAGATGTGGCAAAATCAACTGTTTGGAGCATTCTTAAAAAGAAAGAACGCACCGGTGTGCTCAGCAACACCAAAAGACTGAGTGTCCTGCTAGGCTAATTTTTGGTGGATGACCAAAGAATTCTTTCCCTGAAAAAACCCTTTGCCACAGTTGGCCGGATCAAGAACACTTTCCAGGAGGTAGGCGTATGTGTGTCAAAGTCAACAATCAAGAGAAGACTTCACCAGAGTGAAAACAGAGTGTTCACCACAAGATGTAAACTATTGGTGAGCCTCAAAAACAGGAAGGCCAGATTAGAGTTTGGCAAACAACATCTAAAAAAAGCCTTTACAGTTCTGGAACAACATCCTATAAACAGATGAGACAAAGATCAACTATTTTTGATCAATAATTTTTGGCATCATTTATTAAGTAGAAAACATGTATTTCCACATATCTCCAACAACCTGTTTACAACAGAGCTGAACACAATAGCAGCAGCCATATAATAAATAAATAAATAAATAGGTAGATAGATAGATAGATAGATAGATAGATAGATAGATATAGATAGATAATTAAATGTGTTAATCTTGCATTAATAGGTTAAATTAATAATTCAGTCAATGCTTTTGGTGGCTTTAACACATTTTCTTTTATGTAATAGTCCTTTTATGTAATAGTCCTGAAGCCCAGCTGTATGTGTGATATGCGATAGAACCCACAGTTTTTATACTGTTATGCATCAATTGTGTCCACTGGACTTCAATAAACACCCCAGCTTGCAACTCCATCTTACCTTCTTGCCATCAGTTTTATGTGTTTAATTTACATCATGTGTGGCTTTAGGCCTGGTGATACTTTAAAAACTAAAGGTTTTCCCAATTTTTCCTGCATGCCAGATGTGGTCAGATATGCCATGCATGTTTGGTGTGGTTCTTTAGTTTTGCACTGGAGCCACAAAGTTAATGTAATTCAAATGTAATGGAAGTCTATGCCACCCACAGTCTCTTCACACAGATTTCATTTATATCAGTCTTGAAATAAAATAAATAAAAAGGAACGGACGTCAGACACCTAACATGCACTGAATTGAACGTTCTTGCCACCACTTGCCATATAGAGAAGTTAAACAGAGACTTAGGAGGTGGAGGAGTCCTGCTTTTCCACAGCTTTCTCCAACATGGGAATGGTTATATGGAGTTTTTAGCTCTGACATCATAAAAATGTAATAATGTCAAGGTTAAGTCAATAATTTACTTTTATTCCCTTGCAGGAATAATTCAGAGATGACGATTGGCAGATTTATTCTCCCTCCAGCCACCTCCACATTTACACCAGAGGACTATACATTGTAATGAACATACATTGCAATGAAAAACCTTTTCAAAATAATGAGATTATTATTATCAGCTAGCCCACCAGTTTGCCAGTGGATTGAGAGTAGAATTGAAAGAAATGTGACTTTTAGGAGATGGGACTTTTCAGCTGGTAAGCTCCTTTACAGTGTTATTAACAAGATTATTGTTGAATTATTGAAGGTGATAACTATGTTCTTATGAAACTTTTGAGCATGTATCCACACATAAACAAACAAAATGCATTGTTTGGGTTTTTTTTATTCAAAGCAAAACTATTTCTTTCAAATCGAATTTGAGAAAATAAGACAGTTTATTGAGATTACCCACACAATCAATTAATCTCATTTATATTTGTCAACTGAAGTCAAAATAAATGAAGAAATGCATATGCAAATAGCAAATAAATAAATGAATAAGTAACAAAGGCTACAATCAAGGAGCTTTTGCAGTCACCACTATCTCAGGGCGAGTTATGATTCAGGATGAATAAATGAATACATTTATAATAATTCAAGGCAGAACACATCTGCTTTAATAAATGAATAAATGACGCACTGCTTCACCACTGGAATCTCATCTCAGGTCGCGTTAGGACTCTCTGTGAAGAAGCCTAATGCTCTCAGGTCCATAAAAGCGTGAGCTAAGCCTTTCTACCAGGCCACAGCTAAGCAGCTGACAGCAGGGCTGGGAGGCCGAGACTCAACTGTGGGTTTAACACACACAGATACACACACACACACACACAGATACACATACACACACTCTCTCTCTCACACACACACACACCTAGGGCTTGGAGAACCAAGCCTTACACTGGCAAGAGAGTCGCGCCAATTAACATCAAGCTGTTCCCCAGCACGGGCTGGCAGGGGGCGAAGAAAGTGGCACACCAGCCCAAGAAAGGCATAACTTTGAAACACTCTCAGCAACTGAGCTGCTACTAAATTATAGAAGCCCTGCTTTGTTTCGAGGCTATTTATGCTGGTTAGATATTCTGAAGACTTTTTTAAGGTACATCAGACAAATTAAAGGTAATTATGGGAGGACTTCACAAAGATGCACAGGTGACAATAATGACCCATATTCTGAGTCCTCTCTATATTCTACAGTCATCAGTTAAATTTAGATTTCAGATTTCATGTCACATGTGACCAAATCCAACTTGAATCGCTGCGTTTCCTCATGTATCCACTGGTTTAGGATTTGCTCACTGGCAGAATCTTAGCCTGCCAAGCAGCTGTGTTTACTTGTGTGAGGAGCGTATTTTCTTTGCAGACTATAAAGTTCTAATGAATGTCCCTCTGGATAAGAGCATCTACCAAATGCTGTAAATCTAAATGCACGTGTTTCCAAACCTGATGTTTATTGATTTGATGTTTATTGTTATGTCTAAAAAGTACTGTGCAAAAGTCGTGAGCCACCCCTCATTTCTTCATTTTTTGCTTTGAATCAGAGAAATTAGAACAAATGTTTTACGCCAACAAAGTGCCTGAAGATACAAGATATCTAGAAAAGGAGTTCCAATCACTCAGCATTCAGCCACCAGTATACTGATCACCACCTGATCATCTGGAATCATCTGCACCTGTTTCTTCACTGGTTAGATGTGCTTTGGTTTGCTTGAATAATTCATACGTAGGTCACTGTGTGGCTTAACTAACAGAAAACATTCCTCTGAAACTGGTCAGGTTCAGGGACTGGACTGGAAATGAGAGTCTTTGAAAGTCCTTCAGGAAGCCTGGAGAACTGTTCCTAAAGACTCAAGACTTTTGCACAGCACTGTAGGTAATCTATTTCACAAATTTTCTAGATAAATTATATTACCTTCTCCGCCAGTCAAACACAAAAGCAGCTGCTTCAAGTTTACACTTAAGATGGACAGGAGGGGCTAATGCTGTTGGATCAGCAGAATCACTTTTTGGAACATTTAATTCAGCCAGTTTAAATGCTTTAGTTTGACTTTCATATTTGTCAGGAATGAATCAAATTACATGTGGATAATTTTATACGTTTGGTGCCAAAACTGCCAAACAGGGATCCTAAAAACAGGTCACTAAGGAAATGAACTGATCTTATCAAGCTATTGAAACAATCAGGTTATTAGTTCTAATCACATTTACATGATATGAGTGCTGAGAACTTCATATAATTATTCCCATGCTGGAGGCAGCCATGGAAAAAAATAGCCCCCCTCCCACTCACCAGTCCCAATTTAAACCCTATCCAAAGTGCAACAGAAAGCAGCTGCATTCAGTAATTAGAAGGAGTGCCTACATCTGCAGCGCATGTTATGCTGTCACATGCAACTTTAGGCCTGATGATCTACCGATCTTAAAGAAGACCCATGGGTTCCTAGCACCAAACCAATGCTCAACCCATCTGGTTCAGTAAAAACTAAAAAAAAAATGTTTTTTAAAAAAAATCCAATTTTACCAAAAGATATAGCTTACTAGGTCAGGCATGCTTGGTGTGGTTCTTTAGCTTTGCACCGGAGCCACAAAGCTAAAGCAATTAAAATGACAGATTTCATTTATATCAACCTTGAAACTCCAGTACAAAACTAAAAGAGCAAACTTCAGTCACCTGACATGCACTGAAAGTATTTGGGGGAAGGGGCACAATTGTATTCAGTTAATTTTTTGGTGAAACATTGCATTGAGAAATCCCATTTTTAATAAACCCACTTCAGAATGCTGTAATTTATCTCAGGCCCCCCAAGAAAGAATTATTGCAAACAAAATGAATATTCGGAACTGTCTGGTTGCATTTGGACTGCTGGTGTTTCACATATGTATTAATATTTTAGTACACAAATTTCAATACTAAACTAATTAAATGACAGAGAATTCAAGAAATGTTTGACTCCTTAAATATCTCAAGCAAACAGGAATATACACTATCAGTTAAAAGTTTTTTACCCATTACAGTTTTTGCCGCTTATCTATTTATTTCATAAACTGCTTTTAATTTATTCTGCAGATTTTTTTCATAAATGTATAAATGAAAGCATGTCAAATAAGACAAGTTTCCTTTACAAGATGAAAGAATCCGTAACATCCTATTAACTGGCTGTAGGGTGCAGAGTCAAATTCTAGACTGTCCTTAACTTTAAATGCACTTGTTAACTGTGTTATTGCTTAATAGCTGGTCAAATATTTAACAGTTGTCTGATAATGCACATTATAATTAATAATTATAATTAGACTTTTTGTAGGCCACTAATGATTAATTAAAAATATGACATAGTCTGCCTACTAAAGCAACTCAAATGATGAAAATACGTAATAAGGCGAACATAATAAGTAAATCGTGAGTAACATGCTGGAAATCTCAGTGTGTGCCAACATTTTTGAGTGGTAGTATATAATTGTGAAGAAGATCCTTACAGACAGATACTGATGAGTGAGGCTCTGTGCACACATTTAAAAGTCCTTATCATTATTCTACAGCATTACAAACATAAACCACCAGGGCTTCCGCTCCAGCAACACTCAGCTGACTTGTCATGCAAACTGCAAACTGGCACAAGTATTCGCAAATTAGCCCGGGGGAAGCCTCGGAAGCAGGCGAAATCAGATTTTCTGATAAACATTTTCTTGCAAGAGCGCACATCTGGTGATGCGCGGAGAGAATGCCCGCTAGTGTGCTTACAAAGAGCCAGAAGCAGAACGAACAGCTGGGGAATAGAGTGGCGGCTCCAAGGCTACTCTAGCAAACAAGTGGAATGCTTCGATTGTCCAGGGATAAAATGGGGGGAAGTCTGAAATATTGTCTTAACAAGGTTTTCGTAAGCTCCAAAAGGCATGGAGTGATAATAATTGTAGAAAACGATCGCTGTCAACATCTGTAAAGCATGGCTTCCTTCCTTCCCCCTGAGAAGCCCTGGGAAACAACACTTTTCTTTAAAATATTGGCACTTCCTTAACTTTATTTTATTCCATTTTATTTTTATTCTATTCCTGTTAAGCCAATTGAATGACCTTTGTGTTTGACAATATTCTATATAAATAACCTTGACTTGACTTGACCAGAGGCACCCATTCCTCAAAGAGTTGTCCTTGTAGCTGAAATATATACACCCCAGCTCCAGTCCCTGTCTTCTTCCATCTTATCTTCACAGGCCTTTTTTTTTCAGCTCACTGCAGATCAATAAATACCATCTCTCCAAATACAATGACAAACAATTCATGGATAATTTAAGACTACATGAAGATAAATGGGCAATTTTCCCTCCTTCATTGTCACTGGAGCCAGCCTGAGAAGGGGAAAAGAAATCTATAGCAACGCTGACTCCGAGATGATGATGGACACATGTCACAACAGAGACGGATGACTCTGAGCCCTTTTCACGCTCGTCTGGACCAGAGTACTTTGTACAAAGCTTTAAAAAGCAAGTGGAGAACAATGGGAATGAGAATAGCAATGAGGGACCAGAGACTGAGCACATTCCTAGCAGAAAAGAACTTTTTGTGTAGATAAAAATGCGCTGCACTGCAGGGTCTGTAAATCTGACATTTTGTCCGAGTCATCATTTTAATGCCCCCATTGAAATTCCTTGTTTTTTAACCACTGTTTATTTTTAGGGTCAATGGTTGAACCCCTTCTCACGGGGTAAAATAATTTCCAATCGCTCATCACATACACCCCCAGTCAAAGGTTTTTGCACACCACAGGTTTTTACTACTTATCAATTTATTTCATAAACTAGATGTGAACAACAATAAATGAAAATATGTCAAATAAAACAAATTTCCTTAATAAGATGAAAGAATATGTAACAGTGCATGTCAGAGTCAAATCTAGACTGTCCTTTAATTTTAAATGCACTCGTTAAGTGTTTCATCACTTAATAGCTCGTTAAATATCTAACACATGCCTGGTGAAAATTGCAAACATTTTTGTTTGTCTGTAGTGAAGGAATTGAAATGGTGAACATAATGTAATTTATTCATCAGCAAAGAATATTTAGTGTTTTTTAGTAAGTATTAAGTGAAAAGTCTCATTGGTGCCAAAACTTTTGATTGGTAGTGTTCTTTTGATTAGTTTCCCTGAACCAAATACCTGAACCATCTCCATAGCAGCAATGAAACTTTTAACTTTAATTGTTAACATATTTATCAAAGGGCATAGAAAAGTTGTCCAAAAAGAAAGGCATTTCTAACTTATGGAGATGGTTTGTGCAACTTCTTTTCTTTAGGTCAGGAAAATCCAGCCTTCAACAATCATCCTAAGGAAATTTTGTTTTTACGCCAGTAGGCACAGGTCCCTTCTGTTCACAACATTGCATTCAGACGGTGATAACTGATCCTCGATCAACATTGTTCTCCTAAGAAGCTTGAATAAACATGTTTATCCGTTGTTCATTGCCTCTTATTGCCCTGCAGGAAAAGTTCCAGACATGTGTCGCACAAAATGTTACCAGAGCCCAAGTGGAAAGTTCCCGTCACGCAAGACCTTGATCTACCACTCAATCTAATCCCATCTGATTCTATCTCTGAAATGCTATTTCAGGTAAAGGTACAGCGAACGTTGCCAATAAATAGATAGATTGTCGCATGCTCTACCATCACCTGAAATAACATGAAAAGCCACACACAAAGCCCTCCTGTGGGGAAAGGCACCAAAAGGAGTTTGTCGTGATTGACAGGTATGCAGGTATGTGCATCTAAAGCTGCGTGAAGCATATTAAAAAGCATTTTTGTACGTTGCCATGAAACCCTTGGGGCTTTTTATTCCACAGAGAGCAGTGGTATCTCAGACATTTGTCGTTTTGTTGACTTTTATGTCCATATTTCACTAAATGCATTAATCAGTACTTTCTTTCCATAGTTACATAGAATTACCACCAAAAGGAGACACAATGTCCCCAAACAGAAAAATAAAAACAATAAAATCCCAAAATAATATTCAAAAATAAAAAAATGTAACAGACAACATTATATGCAATCCATAATTGAAAATTGGACAAAGACAGATTCGTTTTAGGGCTTCATACCCCATTGTAACCATAAAAACAAAAGAATGTCGAAGAAAAATCAGAGTTTTACAAGGTTTTATTTCTAGGGTGTACATGGCCAAGACAAAGAACTTAGTGGTGGATTTTTGAAGATCCAGGTCCCATGTGACCCCTCTTTCTTACCAGGGGGAAGAGTGCACCTAAATAATAAACTGAACTGGTCACACAGCGCTGAGGCCATCAATAAAAAAAGACAAAGCAGTTCCTAAGGATACACAAGTTCTTCAGTATCTGCTGCAAGATTTCAACCAATCAGTGGTAGACTGAAGGCTCTTCTACTCTCCACTATATTTCATTAAACCCTTTCCATCTTAGTATTTTATTGATGGCTGCGTATTTGTATCTTGGAGTTCATACATACTTTATTTCAGTGCCTTCAAAGTCCTTATGCACTTCGGAACATGCTTGTATCTACAAACAGTATTTTTAGTCTCATCTCATGAACTGGTCACCTTTAAATAATCTATAAGTCTTTCACTAAATCTAATATAATCTCATCCACATTTACTGTACCTTTACACTTAAAGTATTCGACAGAAGCTTTTGTACAGAGAGAGACGCACATGGGTGCTTTGAAGTCTACAAAAAAACACATCCTTCACACCAGTAAACCCAGACTTATGTCAAGAGCTTCTAGCAAGCTTAAATCAACCAGAGATGCCCTATCAGATCACACACATAAGACATCTACAGAGGTTTGTGTTAGTTAAGTTTGACATTAAGATGTAGATGTTCTCCTCCATGCTCAGTGAAGAGGAGGGACTTCAGTCTCCGTTTGCAGACAGTGATGTTCAGGAGAAATTAGTTCTATCACTTCGGTTCCAATCCTGAGAAAAGTCTTAATGCAGGTTTTGGACCTTTGAGAAGAGGTTAGTGAAGTCACGCTGTGTTTGATGCTCTAAGAGAGTGAAGCTGTGACCCGTGGTCTGATCAGAGCTGATTGGTCAGAAGGTGCTGGACCATTTTTGGCTCTGTAGGGTTTTAAATCTAATGGAGAATGACAGTGAAGATTCTGCAGTAGTGTATGAGAATTTAGGTGTGTTGAAGATCAGATGTGCTGCTGATTTCTGCACTATTTGCAGAGATCTGGTGTTCTTGAAAGGAAGATTGTGGAATGACTTACAGTCCAGTCTTGATATGACAAGTGAGTGGATAAGTATCTGAATGGCATCAGTGGTAAGGAATAGATGAATCTCCTTATCCTGTAAAGATGATGCCAGCCAGTTCAAGAGACATTGTTAATGTAAGATGAAAAAGAGAGATTTTCATTTAAGAAAACACCTAGATTTTGTGTTTTTCATGTAGGAGTGATGACAGCATATGTAAATGTGGCGACCAGGTCAGGTCTTGGGATGCAGCCCCTGGGATGTACAGGAGCTCTGTTTTGCTGGGATTTAGCTTCAGGTGATGCGCTGTCTTCCAGAAGGAAATGCCACTCAGACTTGCAGAGATTTGGGCTGTGATCTTAGAGTCATCAGGAGGAAAGAGGAGGATGAGCTGAGTGTCGGCAGCATAACAGTTGTCGGAGAAACCATTGGAAGATATAAGAAATCACTAAGAAAGGGAGTGTATTAGGAAAAAAGAATTTGGCCATGCACTGAGCCTTGGGGAACACCCAGTGGGAAAGTTTTCATAGGGCAGATATTAACACTTTCCACAACACTTGATGACTGCATCCCTCAAGGAAGGACACAATCCATTGCCATGCTGATCCAGTGATTCCAAGTTTTGTGAGCGAAGCCAGGTGTATCTGATTGTTGACTGTAGCTACAGACAGATCTAGAAGAATTAAAACCGAAGACAGTTTAGCTGTTTTGGCTGCATGAAGCTATTTGGTAACAGTTAGAAGTGCAGTTTCAGTATCTTCAGTATGTTGAATGTGCTGCTTCAAATCCAACTGGTTTGGGTCATGAAGCTTATTTTGTGATAGATATAGGCTGAGTTGGTTAAAAACAAAATACTCCAGTACTTTTGAAAGTGAGGAGAGAAGAGATACTGGTCTGTAGTTGTTCACACTGGTCATGTAAAAGATAGTCTTTTTTAAGATTGGTGCAACTACAGTTGAGTGAGTTTCTCTGCTAGAACACAATAGATGACTGAAAACCACTGAATTATGCAGAAAATTTGATGGAATTTCCCTTTAAATCTAGTGTGCTAGAGAATATGACAAAAATGACAAAGCTTGTGTCCAATTACTTACAGACTGTACGGTGTGTGCAAGCAACATACATATATATATATATATGACTACGTCCATCATCACGGTGCCAAGAGCAGCAGTTCCTTATGGCATTTAGTGCACATTCTGACTACATCTCTATATTAAAATCTGATAGCCTCTGGATACATGCTATTTAAGAGCTGTTCTACATCAAATGCTCTGAATTCTCCTTCTTGAGGAAAGATGTTTGAGAAGAGAACATAAGTGGAATTAGAACCCATGTCCTCTTGCTTGGTGTGATTGGCGCTCAAGTAAGTGGACACTACAGCATTGAAGTGGTAGACAAATATAAATAAAAACACTACACAGCCACAAACGGTGTGCAAATATACATAAATCCAGTCCTATCTAAATGTAACTACAGTATATGGACAAAAGTATTGGGACACGTGACCATTACACATAAAAGAACTTTAATGACAATTCATTCAAATACATAGACTTTAATATGGAGTTGGTCCCCCCTAGAGTGATATTTTTCCCTACTGAAATTGGTCCCACACATTCTAAATTAAAATGCAGAAAACTGTAAACCAGTGGTCTCCAACCCTCGTCCTTCTAAATTTTGTGTTAGGCTCTGTTCACACTTGACACTTGCTACTTAAATCTCTCTTTAGGTGTCTTATCATATGTGGACAGTCAGAAGTGTAGCCATTTATACCTGGCATTTCTATGTGTCTCAAAACCTTCTGTGTTTTATCTAAAGCATCTAACAGACATGTTAACAGACAATTTCTGACAGAAACCCGGTTATGACAGTTCCAGAACTTCCAGAACCCTATATATAGGGTTAGGTACCACCCATTTTTCTGCAGATCTACGTTCCTGCATCTAGCATGTTGCCCCTCCCTTTTACCTGATGCTCCAGCTAATAAGGCCCCATTAAGTTTGGGTATTGCACATTGTGGCTGGAGCTAGGCTTCTCTGCAATAATTTAATTTAATTTAATTTATTAACCCTTATAGTCACGCGTGAACACACCACAGCACAATGTTATATTCGTTCTCTGCATTTAACCCATTCACCAAGTGAAGCAGCGGGCTGCCACCAATGAGGGTGGCAGCCCGGGGAGCGCTGTGTGGGGTCCCTTGCTCAAGGGTACCTCAGTGGTGACACTAGCAGTTGGGATTTGAACCCACAACCTGATTGCAGGGCCAACGCCCTAACCACGAGGCCATCCAGCTGCCCAATTCTTGCCAAGTTTAAGTGCAAATATAATTCTGTTGAATAAAAATGACTGGACTGATGATATAATACAGGCTGTTTGAACCAGATGGATTGGTATTATAATCAAACAAGTAGAAGATAAGACCAAAATGCTTTCGTCTCTGCTGATTGAGTGGTGTTTCAATGGTGTTGGGAAATGCATTTGTATGCTTTAGCATTCACACTACAAAGGTTATGTCACACTAGAAGTGTAATCTGAAAATAATGAGACAAGCCCTGTTCACACCTGTACTTAGCCCACTTCTCATATTTGGAACACTCAAGATGTGTTTGGATGACAGGTGTGAACAGGGCTTTGGATACATGGAGATTTGGATACAGAAAACAGATGTGCATGCAGTTATTTCCAGCTGTTTCCTCTATTAAAGAAGTCTAAGCTGGTAAATTCAGGACCAGAAAGAAAAAATGCTTCGGTGGCCATTATGTACCCCGAGGAACATTCTGACCCTGTAAGTCCTCCAAAATTCCACAAAATAGTAGATAAACACCAGTTCTTTTGTTCATTATTAGTAATATTCTTACATTAAACTCAGAAGAATGTATAAAAAAGCACATATTGGTTCTAAGGGGAGATTTATGCATTTTAAAATATTATCTGGCAGTTGTCAGTAAAATTTATATTTAAAGGAAAACATCAGCTCTCTTTAGCGGCTGCAGGCTCTATAAAATGGAGAAAAAAATAATCAATCAGCACAAGGAGGAGTTGTACCCGCCTGTCAGCAGTGGCATGCACGGACTTTGCCAAGAGCGGGGCTGAAATGTTTCAAATCAGTGTTTTGTGGGGGCACTTCTGGAATGCCTTAAATCAGGATGTTTTCAGTTTATGGAAGTTGAAACAGACAATGTTATTCTAATATTGAGCTCTTATGTATGCAGAATTGATTTTATGTATAAAAAGATATTCAAGTGACCTACTCCTAACAACCATCCTAATAAATTATTACAGTCGCCATTTAATATTATTCAAACTCCTTATTTAGATATCATTTTACTTTAATTCTTTGGGCTACAAAAATCAACCCATGTATTAAAATAGCAGGCCAGGAAGGCTTTGTCCAAAATTAGGTATAACTCTTAATTTGCCATGAAGCTTGGTGAGTTTTGGATAAATTGTAAACGCACATTATCTGGATATTAGTGTCAAACTACATTGCATTTATTATGAATTAGGTAAAATGCATGGGATGGGGCTACATGTGTGACACTGCTTGTCAATCATGTTGGGTGTTGTCCTATATAGCTAGTTACAAATGGTGTTTTGAAGGAATAGTGGCAAAAACAATTTTAATTTTAATTTTATTTATGACAATGGTTAACAAATAAGTTATTTGTAACTCATCATTTGTTTTTTTGTACCAATGACTGTATCGTTGCACTGAGTACTGGATGATGGCTCACTTTATTCTGTACAACTTCAACATTAGCACAGTACTGAAAATAAACACCTTAGAGAACTTTTTAAAGGTTATATTTCACATTTCACAGCTGTGCTCCTGGTGCCACATGCCCTGTTGTCAGAGTACTGAGCCTGCCCCACTACCTTCTTGCTTCCCTGTGTGGTTTCTCCCATAATCTCGATGAGTTTTACCTGTCCCTTTTTTCCCTTCTTAGGCCCAGCCAGGAATCAGTGTGTGTTGAGTAAATGTTTCAGTGGGCACCTGTAATGACTGGAGCTCACCAGAAACCAAAATAATCCAAATCAAGATAAGCAAAACTATTTTCAGTTCAATCTGAAAAAAACAAAATACAAAAGATGATCTGAACTCTACTTATTTGGCAGAAAGAGTGGCCAGTATTACAGCACATTTGATGTAAAATCTGAAGCTTCTTTATTTTGTTAATTTGTTAAACTCTAGTTCTGAAGACACACTTTGAGGCTCCCATACCTTACAATTTTCTTGTAATTTTGCCATCCCCTGAAGTCCATTTACATTCTTAGTGTGGTATGATGTATCAAAAACAGGTATGATTCATTTTTAGTTCACCATTTTCAGACAGCAAAGTTTTAGTGTGGACAATAAATACAGTAAATGAGATGTTTTTCGAATCTACATACGTCAAATTCATTTTGGAAATTTAGTTTTCATATGATACGAGTTCTTTAAGAAACTCTATTTTCCCGCCTTTTTCTCAGCTCCCTTTCATCTTTTCACATCATACCATTCTTTATTCACTTGGCACTATACGCTCTGGTTTCATTCTCTTTTTCCCCACCACACTTTCTCCCTCTCTCGCATTAACTCTCTCTCATTCTTTCCCTCTCTCTCTCTCCACACCATCCATTTCACTCTCACAGTGGATCGCTCGGTTTCATCCCTCATGCATTCCTTTCCGGCATTTTTCCTCTCTATCTCTCTCTCTTCCACCCCCGCCCCCGCCCAATTCCCTTTTTCTTCCTCTTTAGGCTGGAAGAGATGGATTGGGCCTGCTGCCCAGGTGCTGGTGCATTTGTCTTTGCCGCCCCTGGACGCCAGCTGGAGTGCTGCCCTATATGCGCCTGAGCATATCAAAGGGCTCCTTTTCGGAGATGCCAAGCGCGGTGAATATGGATGGCAGAGAAACCGCCTCTCTAACTGGTGCAGAGCAAGCCATTGAGCAATTGTGTTCTTTCACCGCGAGAATTCATGTGTGCAGTAAACGGGGGGAAAAAAGTCGGATTATTGAACATCTCTAGACATATGTGAAGCACAGGCCGACGGCAGAGGCTTAGTGCCAGAGACTTCTACTGTAGACCTTCATCAAAGGTGTTGCATGATTCAACAGGAGAAACTAAAAGGTTTAAAAGTATAGGTGTCTGCATATATGTATCTCTTAGCATCTTCTTGGTGCCAAAATACTATTTCAAAACATATCTTGGGCATATTGAGCAGATTAAATAAAAGAAATGGGAACAAATGTTTTACTGCGACAGGGTGCAAAAGTGCCTCAAGACATAATATGCCTAGATAATCCAATGAAAGTCGAACTATTTTGGCTGATCTTAAACCATTAAAGGTGTTGGTGAATCGGCCGATTGCTGTAGCCAGAATAAGAATATGTCTTTAGATGTGTTGTTTTGTGACAGCAAGAAACTATAAGTTGAAAACCTGGCTACTGTTTTTGTAGCTTAGTTTCCATATTTGAACTGTATGGAGGGGGCAGTAAACGTACCATCAGAAACAATATTTGCAGACTTTAAGCTTTTTTAATTCCAAAAAAGTGATGATATGGAACCTTTAATATCTTTAATGACATCTCAATCACAAAATGTAGCGGTAAAATCACAATACTGATATTTTGTCCATAACGTGTAGAACTAATTTAGGCAGTTGTATTTTTCACTGAAAATGTCAATAGACGCCCACAACCATCACTACTTTCTCTAGGAATTTTATTTTATTATTTATATAAAGGAATGCAAGAAGGCTCTAGTCTCAACCCACTCTACTGTTCATGGAAGCGCAATGTGACAACATCCTCTTTTACTGGTAAGTTTGTGGATCTGCTGTTTATTTATTAGAAGGTGTGGTAGGAGCATCTGAAGATGTATGTCTTTCTATTTGAGACCTGACCTGACGTCATTCCACCGCACTGGGTACGCAGGGTGCGACATCGTCACTAGGAGACACCTTCTGTTCTCTAAAATGTCCTTACTCTCCAAAGAAAGTGTCAGATTGAACAGAACTAGAGACAACTCAGCTGCTACACTACCAGTCAAAAGTTCTGGCTCACATTGATTTTTTTTACATTTGCATGTAATGCTTACTAAAAATATACTCAATATTCTTTGTTAACAAACAAATTGACAGTATGTTCAACATTTGAGTTCCTTTATTAGGCAGACAATATTTTTTATTCATCACTACTGCCCTACAAAATCCCCCTAATAAAAGTATAATAACAAGATGGATGTTAGATATTTAAGGAGCTATTAAGTGTTTTTAAAGTTAGAGGACAGACTAGAATTTGACTCTACATTACCACACAACCAGATAATAGGATGTCAGACCTGCACTGTTACAGATTCTTTCATTGTATAAAGGAAACTTATTGGATTTTTTTTTACATATTTTCATTTATAGTTGTTCACTCAGTGGCTTTCCAGTGTTTAACAGGAATAAAATCTACAGTTAAGGGAAAAGTGGTAAAAATCGATGGTGTGCGAAAACTTTTGACTGCTAGTGCATATCTTCTTCTGTTACTGAATGCAGAATTGAAATGGTAGACATCAAAATGCCATGACTGGTGCATAGTTCCTTTTCATTCGAAGCCATTAACCAAAAATGGGTATTAAATATATGGTGCTAATACTAAAACTGAACCATAATTCAGAAAGTCAACACACGCTATGCTGCACACATTCAAGTTCAACTGCCAAATTCTATATCCACAGCACGAGCGGAAGTGAATAGGCGTGTAGGATAGTAACTAGATTATGAGAGATGTCCATGATGTGATGAACGTTTAGGCAGCTCAAAATCCCGGGCAATTCTAAAACCCTGGCCGCAATTTCCAGGTCTCTCGGACATGTCCGGGGAAAAGAGGACGTGCTCAGGCTCAAATCCGGTCGCCCTAGTATTGCCCAGAAAACTTTAGCTGGTGTAGTGTAGTGTGTTCTACAGCCAGGTTGCTGCAGAGAGGCCAGCAGTGTTATCCACTACACTATTCAACATCAGCTATGCCACAGTGTACCAATGATGGCCTGTTTTTAACACTAATGGTCCTTCATGTGAGAAGTTGACCCTGCTAGAATCCCAGGTAAACTTTTGGCCAATATATTTTCGTAATACTGGAAGTGTTAATGATGACCCTAGCATGATGTAGTTCACCTCTGGTTTTTAGTTTCTCAAAATCCTTCACAGCCCTGTGTTGCATACGCAATCATTTCTTTCTCTGTGATTTAATTTAGACCAGAATTTACTAAAGACCTATTTTATTATTATGTGTCCTCTAGGACATATTCTACACCTCCTTTACAGCGAAAGACTGGCTTTACAATAAAAAAGGCATTGACTGTGGCATATTCACTAATGAATGTCGAAGCCACCGTTTTTGCTTTGTGAAAGCCGAAGCTCTCGCTGCCTTTGAGGTCTTTATTTGGCTGTGTTCTGTAAGCTAGAGGTTCAGTGAGGAACACCGAGTGCCTCGATATCTCAGGCATTCTTGGAAGCTTTGAGAAGTTTGAGTGCTTTGATTCTGTTAGTTCCAGGATACTTTGCATAATCCTATAATTTTTCCACTGCTTTTTTGTGCATCTATTTTGGCCACCTCGGTGCATCTAGTGCGGTTCAAGTATAAGACAGTGTGGGTGGCAATCTTTGAAATTAGCACCTTCACAACCCTTGGAGTACTGGCAGCGTCTTCACAGCCATTTCGTGCCTTTACGTTTTTTGCACTTCTGTCTCTGCAAGAACTGAACACTGAACAAAAGTAGTAAGTGCTGTCTGGGACTGTTGGAGGCACCTTTTGTTCTATTGTAAAAACGTGTTTTTCAAGCGCTCCTGCAACGTATTCAGTCTGAACTGATCAATCCAAGAAATGTTGCAAGCAAGAAGAGTCTGCTACGGTTGAAAGCATCTTGTATACAGAATCCCAGAGAGGTTTGGTTTCATCTGCAAGAATGAATGATCTTTCATCTTCACCAATGTGTCCCTTAACATGAGGAGACAGTTTTAAAAAAAATGATAGAATCCTGCTTGCCAGGCCTCTTCACTCCATAACTAATTTTTAGGGTCCACTGTTCTTAATTTATGTCTCATAAAATTCTTTCAGCCTTTATTTATCCGTCTGAACCAAACAGGCTTTTTGGTTGCTGTGCATTTGACTGAAATACATTTTTGTGCAAAAGTTTGAACATCTGATTTTACTGATTTTCTATGGTGTTACAACATCCAATACAGGAGAGAAACCTATTTAGAGTATAGCTGAATTTATAAAGTTTGAAAGAATTGTTGAAATTATCATAAAACATAAAATAAAACTTTTTTATGTTTTTGCAGAACAAAACATCAACAGGTGTCAACAAAACTAATCGACGAAAGCATTTCACCAGGGGTTCCTTTATGACTGTGTATAAAAAATGATATCTGCTCTGCTTTCTCTGCATTGTGCTTCTTTCAGAAAGAAGTCTGGTCAGAAACATTTCTTATAACTTCCATAGAAAGGTTTGGGGCTGAACTACCACAGTCTGGAGAATTAGATACATGTAAACACATTGGTTTTCCAGATTTAGGATGTTTTTGAAACTACACATACTGCAGCAAAGTCTTAAATTTAATATAGGAAGAAGTTCAATTTTCCACAATAAGGGCCCTTTATGTCCCTGGCAGACATTCAATAAATGATTTAAAAAAATGTATTCACTCACTACTATAACTAATTTTGTAAATAAGGTCATAACTACTGGCAGTAGAGGCAGAGCAATCAGACCAGGGCTCGTAATGTTTTTGTTTGTTCAATGTTACATGTATCAAGATAATAATTTTAATACAAACATAAACATTTATATTTTTTGCTTGAGGTTTGTGGGAATTTATAGAACTACAGGACCCTATGAAGCAAATGAACAAAATGCATTGACCAGTCAAGCCACCATGAAACGTATGTTTTGTTTAGATTTTTGTTTGTTTGTTTATTTGTTTTTATTGGATAAATACAACAGTTGTTTTTAATGACTGTCTAAGCCATTCTGAACATCTTGGCAGATAATATGATAATATAATTAATATTCACAACACTCCTTGCAAACTGTTTCACTGAGTGTTGCTTAAGTGCCACTGTGCAGTAATTAATACAGAAAAGGGAGTGGCACCATTAACACCTTGCCCTGGGCAACAAAAACACTCCAGCAAATTCAGTCCATCTCACCATCAGTCAGCGTCAACCCTTCCAACTCATCTCTCTGCGCAGCTTTCCAGAAGCACAGCTGATGGGAACTGGCAGACAGGACAGTGCTGTTGGCCAACTTTGATCATGGATCTTGTGGAAGGTCCTTGACTTCAAGCACAGTTTTACGGAGGTATAAATCCGAAAGGCTTGGATGCTCGCCTTGGTTTGAAGACCCTTGTGGTCGTGTAGAGGCAAATCGGCATCAGGAGTCTTACCAATTCTTAAAAAGGTATGTAAATATATCTGGCTCAGTCATGGCTGACTGCAGCTTCCACACTTCCAGCCTGAATCATAACAGGCTTTTAGTGGTGCAGTGATTCACTCGCTAAACTGTTCCGGTTCTACAAGGTTCTCCTCAGCTTTTTCCCTCTTCATACCTTAAATTTTAATCTTATGGTATTGGAACTACTATACCATTTTTTTTTAAAGGTAAAAGATTAGGAGCCACAAGCTGAAATGAGAAACAAGCCCTTAGTACCTACATGTTCGGTTACATCTTCTGGATCTTAGCTTAATCAGAATCAGAATCAGAATTGCTTATGTTATAACTGCACAGACAAACAGAGACAAGAACAATATAAAATATAAAGTCGAAATAAATCCAATAAAACCTCAAATACTCAATATGAAATGCATTATATTTTATACACAAATAGTGGTTAGGCGTCTGTGATTCAATGTAATAGATATCAGTAGTAGATCAGAAACATTGATATAACTACAAGCACGTAATAAGATATTGCACAAAATGATACCAATAACCCACATAGGCTCCCTAAAGGCAGCCTAATAAGCCTTGAAATACTTTTTTTACAATTTACTTTAGAGGTGAAATTCCACAAATTTTACTGAATACTTTTTATTGCATAATTCATTGGTAAGAAATTGTGTGGCTAGATGTGAAATGTGGTAGTGGTAAGTCTGAAAATAATAACATATTTCTCTTCACCATGAGACAAAAGCGGGTGTCAAAACTATTGTCTCAGGCGTAAGACAGTGTATTCATTATTGTATAATAAGCATCTGTGATGTAGCGTTTAGAGGCAATAAAACATTTTGGGTATCTGGTTGCTGTCACCACCATTGTGAACATTTCTGACTTGTTTTTCCAGAATAGCACATTTGACTCTGAATGACTAGGTTTACATCGTAGGGGCAGCTGGTGACCTAGTGGTTAGGGCGTTGCCCCTGTAAACAAAGGGTTGCGGGTTCAAATCCCAGCACTGCTAATGTCATCACTGAGGTACACTTGAGCAATGTACTTTTCCCATGCACTCGCCCCCCCCCAGACAACC
>JBBPCX010117024.1:0-20502 GCA_037974365.1 Hydrocynus forskahlii
ACACACACACGCACACACACACACACACACACACACACACACACACACGCACACACACACACACACACACACACACATACGCACACCAAAGCTCTGTGGTTCCTAGTCTCATTTATTCTTGTATAATGGGAAAGATGCTTTTCTTCTAATGTCTTCAGAGTCACCCTCTGAGTGAGTATACAGAGGATACAGTAGATGTCACATATTACATGTTCTCATTATTTGCTGTGAGATTTCAGCTCTACAAACCTAGAAACCGTTTTTATTACTATTGACCATGTTTCACAGTTAACTTATTATATGAAGCTCAGCAAACTCAAATTTTCAAGTACACCAGTGCTCCGTCCTTCCTAAAGTTAATTTGTTGCCGTTGTTGCAGTGGTAAAATATCATATACCTCAAACATTACATTTCTGAGCTAGTACCTAATTCTGCATGTTTCTAGACTCTCTGTGGGTAACCTGGACCATCTTTTTTCCTCCTTAGAGTAAGCTGGGTTCCAGTAATATCCAAAAATGAACCATAATTGACATCCAGAAAGTGATCTGTTCTTCGCAGAGGAGTAAATGACAGCATAAAACACATCTTACAAACACTGCACGAAGTATTACATAGTGGAAAGTAGTGGAAAAAAGAATAAATGTGTCTCTTTTAAGGTTAAACAAGGCAAAAATGTCTATTTCTGACCCACTTTTCCCTAGTAATAATGTGCTGTTGTCACATTTTCTTTGATACATAAAACAATACCAAAATCTGTCAGTCTTTAAACTTCCAGACTACAGTTTTGAGCAAACAAGCATATTAATAGGAATATACTTCACCCTTCTTCTGCCTTCTTAATAAGTTAATAAGAAGCTCTCAGTGATGTGAATTCTGCGCACACTCACACAGAGACTTTCACATCCAACAATAAAGACTTCATACTTCTTTATATAGAGATAACAACAGTAGAGCATGGAAGCTCCAATCCCACCTGTTGATACATTTGGCCAGCATGGACATGCACTCGTTCCAGCTGCTCTGGCAGCAGGTTTGAATGAGATAAAGGGCGCAAAGACAACCGTCTCTGATGGTATGTCAGATTAGAAAGAAAACTGAAATAAGTTTGAGTGTGTTTACAACAAGTAAACATGCTAACAGTGATTTTGCCTTGCCAAATGTGTATCTTACAGTTACAGTGGTTGCATATATAAAGAAAGTTTATAAGAAGGTTACCTGATTCTGTTTTATTGTAATATTTGTGGATGATTTTCATCCTAAAGGTTTATTTGCTGTAGATCTAATCCAATCACCTTTTACCATCTAGAACCCTGAGTTTGTTAATAGTCCCAATCTTCATTATTCAGTTTGTACTATTAATTATTTGGTAATTATGCCAATGAGTGAGTTACATAGTTACAAGAGGAAGGAATTACAGTATGAACACACCTTTGGATTTACACTGATCCTTTATCACAACATAACAACCGTCACTTTTGATTTGCTAATCCAGCAGCTAAAGGTACCATATTTATTAGTCCATACAAGAGTTTAGATTCTCTGCCCGAACTCGAACCCGCCCGAGCCCGGCCCGGGCCATGATCGAGTGTCAGTTTACGAACGCACCCACAGCTGAGAACGTGTGTTATAACGGCCCACATATTAAAAAACTGTCAGGTTTAATCGGGCTCGGGCCGATAATTACAGTTACTGTGTCGGGCCAGGCTGGGCTCGGACACAAGGTGCACGGGCTCGGGTAGGGTCGGGTTTCATTTTTTGGGCCCAATCTAAACTCTAGTCCATACTCTTCCACTTCAATGGCCATTGCAATGTCAGAGTAACATTACTTTTCAAGTAAAGGACTCTGTCACTTGGTCAGTATGTCACTTTTGTTAAGGAACATAATTGTACCATATTCTGTTGTGGTTCATTTTTTAAAGTTGCAACTCCGGTCAAACTCTAGATTTTTTAACTTGATTTTCCTCTTTAGAATTACTGAGTTATGAGAATGTATACATAATTCAATTTGTCCTACAAAAGTGAATGCAGTGTGTCTTTAAAACTTGTTTATGGCACACGAATGGACGTGAAGAACAGTGTTCTGTCACTGAGGGTACATTTATGGTGTCTGTAACTTGGGAGACTAAAATTTATGTGATCATGTGTGATGAATGGGCTGAAGCCTCAGTCAGGGCATATCAGTAGCCAAGGTTATCAGTAAATCAAGGGAATCTGAAATATACTCCGCATATGGAGTTGTATTTGTGTAACTCTGATCGGCATTCCACATGACATCAGTAGACGGTGGATCAACACACACACACACACATTAAAGGAACGAAATACTGTGGTCTGTATACGGCAACAAAAACACACTGATATAAATATTTGTTTTGGTGACATCCCATATTAAACCCACAGCAGTGTAGCTCCAGTCATTCACATTTCAGTTCAAAAGAGTCTTTCAGTCAACACTGCTATTTAAATGAAGTATAGTACAGGTGGACCACTCAGCCGTTTACTGTGCCGTCTTAAACACAGAACCTGTTGAAAGGAAAGGAAAATGGTCATGTTAGAATAAATTATGACTTCTCATGATACATAAAGTCATATGAATGGACCTCAGGGTAAAAGATAAATCAGAAGAAAAATGTTGGCTAGGGGCTCTTTAAGGCTACAGCTTTCACCCACAATAGCACCATTCGTTTCATGAAGTTGTGTTAAGGTTATATTGAGTGAGGCCTCGAGCAATATATGTTATGAGTTGCAAACTGTAACTAGAAGAGCCAACTCTTACTCTGGTACTTCAACCCTTTGACAGGTTCCCCAAAGCATGAACAGGTTTTCTCTGATGAAAATACACAACAGCTTTCTAAAGTGATTACATGTTTTTTGTGTATTTCATGCCTTTGGACATGGATCTAAGCCTCTGCTCTTTACTTGAGATTATCATCTTTATTGTAACATTATTGAAGATCATTATTATTGGTGTTTGTGATGTTATTGCTGAAGGCTATAATATGCAAATGAGACACTAATCAATCACTGCATGTTTGTTGTGTGACTAATCCAACCATCACGTAATCCACAAGAATTATAAATAAAATAGGCTCTGGAGTTATTGTCACTCCCCATACTATTTACATAGTAAGATACAGTTAGGTATGCGTCGGTACTTCTGTCTTTTTTGGTTTGTTTGTTTATTTAGGTTTGTTCTATCATTTACATTTACATAATTTGGCAGACACTCTTATTTAGAGCGACTTACATCTGTGCTTTATCAGTCTTGGTAAAAGGCAAAAAAGGATGTGCTCTTTCCTAAAAAGCCACACTCAAACCAAGCTTTATGCACAGCTGCAGGTTTCTGCACAACTGTCTTATTGTTGACTCTTCTGTCTGGAGACTGAGAATTCAGTCCCAACCATCCGTAGCCAGAAGTCCAGGAGAGCATGTGTGGTCTTACTCTCTCAGGGTGGGTAGGATGGTCCTCTCTCTCATGACATCAGTGTAGTGACGTAACAGATTTCTGTTAGTGTTCTCCTCCAAGCGTGTTGAGCTGTTAAGTGACGTTGCATTAGAAAAGATGGGGTGGCCCTTCAAGTGACTCTGTGGAAGCACATGCTAGCTTTCATACCTCTGTGATGAATATAAATGTGAAATCTCCAAATCATAGAGAATCTCTCTATATCTTGTAATAATAATCAATATCATGATCATTATCGTGCCATGATTTTTCCAATGACAAAGGTTTGCAAACACAATTTGGTGTTCGTAGGGTTAACAAAGCTTCATTTGAGTGTTTCTCTAAACTGAAAGCCATCACAGTCACAATAACATCAATATAGTTATGTAATATAATGTATAGTTATGTAATATAATGTGTCCTTAGTTTGTTCCGCAGAGCATATGCTGGCTGTAAGGTGCTGTGTTGTGCTGTTATTGTCCTGCTGCTGCTGCGAGACTGCTTTGCGGAAGCACATCACTGCAGGAAAAGCTCTCTCTCTCTCTCTATTTCTCTCTCTCTCTCTCTCTCTCTCTCTCTCTCTCTCTCTCTCTCTCCAGCTTGCTTAAGGCTACGTCATTGCCTCTCTCAATCCGCAGCCTGAAGTTTAGGCATTTTCTCCTGAGTCTTGTGACGAGGCTTCCTGTACCCAGACCTCACTTACAGGCGTGTCATTGTGATGAGGGGCTGCCCTTGTAATGCCGATGCAGTGGTCAGATTGTCACTTGACTCTGGTGAATGTCTGTTTAGCTTTAGCTTTGTTTATTATTTGGCTAGAATTCTAAAATTTTGCCCCTCCTCCACTGCTGCACTGACCAATCACAGGGCAGACTGCAGTGTGTAGTGGGATGCTGAGAAGTGGAGGGGCTTGAGGAGGGGAGTTCTGTGTGTGTATGTGTGTGTGTGTGTGTGTGTGTGTATGTGTGTATGGATGTGTGTGTTGTGGAAGGGAGGAGAATGTTTGAATGTTTTCGTTCTCTATGTGTGATAGTCATCCCAATCTTATTAAGCTCTGCGTTCTTCCCCCACTTTCCTCTTTCATTGCTGCTGCTGGTGGTGTGTGTGTGTGTGTGTGTGTGTGCGTACTCAAGCCAGAGGGAAGCTGCTGCTGTTAGGGGCCTGAGCTCATACTGTGAATTACTGTGAACTCTGCGTCTTTCCTTCCATTATCTCTCCCTTTCTCTCTCTCTCTCGTCCTGTCATCCTGGCTTTTTTGATACATTTCTCTTCACATCTTTTTGCTGTGTCAGATGAAAATGTCAGAAGAGGCAGAAACTCTGGCAAATGGGTAAGAATATGTTGCTGTTTGCTGCTTGATGGGCCTGTGCATCCAATGTGTGTGTGTGTGTGTGTTTTAGAAGCACTAAGAATACGAAAATGAGAAAAGATGGGTGTTTAAAAGAAAAAACAGGTTCTGAAATGTCATACAAGCATGTGTTCATTCGATATACCTGTTTTTAAGCTTCTATTATTTCACTGTAAATGTAAGTAATATAGTATACGGCCTAGAATGCATTGTTATAGCACAAGGTACAGAGTGAAGCTTTTGTCCATGGCTCTGTGTGTGTGTATGTGTTTCTTTGTCAGCTTGTTTGTGTCATTTGTTCCAGTAATGAACTTTAGAGGTTCCTTTGAGAAATCAGCGTTTCAAACCTGCTGACTTTAGTTAATGCTTTTCACTGACTGCCGGCTACAGCACACAGAGCAGACAGAGCATAACTAAAGAGAACATCTCTTCCACTGTCCTGTCATCATACTTTTTATCAAATATTTAATAAGGAGAGTATGATGCTCATTCTTTCCTACAGTCCTCCTAGATCACTCTTCTCTTTCAACCATAAAGCCAGGCAGCATATTGGAGAGCCATTTTTGTAGTTCTTTTGGTTATTGAGTACTCTTTTGTGGTCACATTTGATTATCTATATGTACAATATTGTCCAGTTATGAGAATGGTATAAATGTAATCACCTTACTTTTTGCACATTTTATTTGTATTATCAAGAGAAAATGGTCTTACTGCACTGGGAGAAAAAAATCTTTTAAGCATTATTTCATGCACTGCAATACTATTGTTTGATAAAATGACTTATAATACATAAAATATCTATAAATAAGGTTAACAGACTGTTAATTAGAAAACTTTAGACGTGTTTTAGATATATCCCAGAAAACTTATTTACAGCATTTTTGGTCATTCATAGGCATTAAACACTTTAAATGTCTGGTTGCTATCACCACCACTGTGAATAATTGTCAGCTTGGTAAGTTTCCCTAGAACAGATTTAAGCACTCGGAATGACTTGAATGGCAGCCATACCATGACAGACCTCATGTCCTTGGGCTAATTGCCTCCAGAACCATTAAATGTGTTGAAATTGGAAGAGGAAAATAGCACACAAAGGCCAACTCTGTCCTTGGAACTACATGGCTATTGTTTTGCCCTCCGTACTGCTTCCATTTGTCCACTTCTATTGTCCTCTTACATGCCAGTCAATTCTCCATTCCTCTGTCCATAGTGAGGGTCATAGGGTGTGATTATTTAAAAAGTATTTTGTAGACAGTGTTTGTATCTGTAGATTGTGTACTGTATGCATGTTTATTGGTCTTCACTGAATTATGTGGCACATTACAGCCCATTAGGGACAAATGTTACAAATGTTACACAATTTTCTATTTCCTTTTTTGCCACTTCCTGGCATTCCACAGTTTTGTACACCGACGTGCATATGACTGATATTTTGAAGAGCTCAGTAATAGCAGACAAGTTAAATGAGATGAAGCAGAGTATAGCGATTTCAATATAGGTCAGTCTATTATTGTGCACATTCATGCTTAACCCCTTAAACTACCCTGAACCAGTTTGTGGGACTTTAATGTATCACTTTAACACATAATGTACATATTAGTTTCAAAGGAGTCACTGAAACATTGTAGTTACTAAAGTCTTAAGTTAAGGTAAGATTAAATGTTAATCATAAACTGTAGTAAATGTCAGTACTACAATTGATATTAGGAGATATTGTCATTCAAAAAATGGGCACCTTTGTTAAATTACGTTTTTTGATTTTTTAGACTTTTCCACATATTCTGCCCAATTTAGTTGTGTTTAATCCCATCCATTAGCTAGAACTCCTCACACGATGCCACCAGCACTGGGAGAGTGATAGTTCCACACGCTTCCTCACATGAAGCTCCACTCCATCTTTTCAAACTGCCGCTAACACGACGTCATTGAACAGTATGTTGCATCAGCTAGCAGATGATTGTGCTGGCAAGCACTGAACTCCAAGTGACGGGAGGAAGAGGGAAAACCACCTCACCACTTCTCGAAGTGAGAAGAAGTCGATACTTCTGCATGGAACAACCACTGATTCAACCAGTTTCTACAGATTAGAACGTACAATCACCACTTACATGCTGAAGTTTGGGCATGTGTAGTCAACAGATAAGATATCAAAACTAGTTTAGGGCCAAAGTGTCACTTTAATACTTGCTAGGGATCGTCCTGATACTGATTTCAACTGTAATATATAGAGAATCTCAATGCAATGTGATGTTCTTTCCACTTTGGGTCTCTAGTTTATAATAGGAATGCTGATTGAATGAGTTTGTTTTATTCACAATTTCCCTTTCTGTCTCTCCCCTTAATCTTCATGTGTTGTGTGTGTCACAGGTCAGAAAGATCTGACTTGTCAGTGGCTCTGGAGGATTGCATGGTAGCGCTGGATTTGTTCCTACAAAATGATTTTGAAGAGGCTCTGTCCAGGCTCAGGAGCAGGTGAGTGTGTGTTCTGTTTGTTCACTGTTCATTTAGTACATGTGTTTAATTAAGGTGCCTTCTCTAACCATAGTAAATGCAGCTGAAGGTTAAAGATGCTGAAGCGTGGCCATAGACATTTTGGACTTGTTCTGGGTTGCCTGTGAACAAGTGTGTGTTTGTGTGGGTTCTCCCTCCTGTAGCAGCCTCTCCTCTGAGACTGCTGAAAACTTGTACGGAAGGATTGTTGCTGACTTGAACAGCCGCCACAACCAAAAATGCCCAATGACCTGCCCCAAAAACCTAGTCTGGCAAATCTCACAACAGGTTGCGCTGCCAGCAGCTGCGAATTTCGGAGTGTGTGCAATGCTGCCAATATAATATTCAGGTTAAGGTGTTAATTTTTAGAGAGGGTGATTTCTGCTGTTTTTTTTCCTCTCCACCACAAACACTCCTGCTAGAGCATGTTTTCTGGCTGTGAGCTGCTGATGGAATGATGGAACTGCCTGGAGAAATTAAGAATTGGAGTCATGCAGCCTTTGTGTGCTTATGGACCCATTTCTCTCTTGCAAATTCATAACTGCACACAGTCATTGCATTAAAATGTGAAGGTTAGCCAGTTACCCAGTTTGACCCTTTTTTAAACCTTCTAACTATATTCACCTTTGTCAAATAAAGCAGTGAGCAATAATATCATAAAATGCAAACATTTTCAGTAAAAATGTATTTACACGAAATGAACAGTGTTGTTCCCCAATGGGGAGTCTCAAATGGCACCGCAAAGGCGTTACTGGCTCCTGCACCTAAATAGTGCATAATATATCTAACAAGTTGAGATTCTGACACATGTTCTGTACAATTAGTGTACAGTTTGGGGATAGGAGAAAAAGGTTTGTTGAATTTCACTAGTATATAGTACGTCAGAAACCAGTGTCAGTTTACTGCTACTTAGGGTAGACCTAACATTAACTAAATATTCAAATCATCTAAGACATTTTTTACTTTCTTCTTTTGCAGTTTTCCAGTGAATCACATAGTATGTACTTTAAAGCCTATGATATTATTGGAGGAGCCTTTTAGCCTGCATGCTGTCTTTTAGCTTGTTATTGATTGGCCTAATTCACATTAAGGAAACATGTTGTCAGCTCCTCAGTACAAATTAATCCATGTTTATACCTCATCTATCATTACACTCCATTTGATTGGCTTAACAGAGGTTATGCAAGTAGTTGCTTAACACGTTAGAGCATTAATATAGAATTCAGCTGTTGTGAGGTGGACTTAGGTGTGTGTCTATTTAGTATTTTAAAATGTCAAATAGGATGATCCATTTTATGAAGGCACATCAGGCAACCAATGGAAATGTCCATTGCCAAATTTATTTCACATTTATTACTTTAATGAAATTACTATTACTATGATGAAAAGGTAGAGTTTAGACTTGAAGAACTGTGTACTATTTAGCTTGGGAACTCATATTTAGGATTATTCTGCCAGCATTAGTCATCTCGTCCGAGGAAGTGGAGGGTTTGCTCCCACAAATATGTGACAAAGAGTGGTTTAACATCTTCCTTCATATCACCACTTCCCCAGTAAAACTGGGTCAAACCTGGATGTCTCTGCAGAATTCATAATGGCTTGGATTTGTCAGGACTATCTGGGCGCGAATGACTCTGTCGCAACACTCAGTCTGGATTAGACAGGGGATTTTGAAATACCACAGGAGACTTTTTGGGAGATTTTTAGATATGCTGACTCAGCATCTGCAGTGTCACAGCTACATGTGTACAGGGGGAAGATCTACATGTTTGAACAGATATATAAATCAATATAGATTATAAATTGTGACAACTCATAAAATCACTGTTGGTCCCATAATTTAATGCAGGCCCTCTAAAAAGTGATGATGTCCATCATAGGCCCATAAAAACTACATCTTTGAGCTTTGAGCCTCTTTGTCTCTATGCTAAAAAATATACTGCCAATGGTTATGCTCATTTTAATTCAGCCAAAAGCTCATAATTGCATAATAAGTAAATCACAGTGTAGAGAAACCATAGTTTTTGTTGCAAGAGTTCAAAGCTTGTGTTCTTGGGTTAGAAAAGAGAGAAAAACACAGACATATTCTGAGAACAGTAGAGTTGTGCTACTTGGAGTGTTGGGTTAGTTTGGCTGGCTGTTCTAACTTGCAAAAATAGGGACGGTGCAGCTTATGTGGTTACGTAATGGGTTTGTTCCAGTCAATTATGGACAAGACCCACCCCATTCCAGCTGAACGGGAATGAATGTTAAAGGCGTGGACCTCTCAATGGTTACAAATAAACTGTGGGTTGAAGAAGGGTGGGAAAGAAAGAGAAAGATAAAGGTCTGACAGAAGACAAAGTGGCATTCTGTGTGTATTGTTTGCTTAATACGAAATGTCTGGTTTACAAAGTCATACATCTTATAGGGATGGAAAATATCTAGAAATGTTTGTTACATCTTCATATAAGATATAACAGTGAGCATCCAGGCCTTAAATGGCTGATTCAAGCCAAAATGGACTTTAAACAATTTTGGTGCTTAAACAGTGTGGTATTACCCTAAAATTGGTGTCTAAAGTTTGCTTCTTTAGTTTTGCACTGGAGGGAAAAAGATGATCAAAGCATTTGAACTAAAAGCAGTAAATGTTTTTATTATAATAGTTAGTTTTTACATGACCATTTCCAACCAGTTCCTTAGAATTGAAGAAGCTGTTTTTGTTACCCCGTCTTTAAAATTGGTTTATGTAAATGAGGTCTGTTCTGAAAGGCTGCCCTGTACTAAAAAAAACTGACTGAGCTGAAACACTTATAACTTCTTATCATTTCAGCTTGAATGGGCCGGGCTCAGCTGCTGTAAGCTGAATAGTGGCACATTATAAATTTTAGCAGTGTTCATATACTACAGCAAAAACAAAAAAGAGCATCATTTTTCCATGATATGGGCCCTTTAATAGCTCAAAGCAGTTTCAGGTGAGTGTATGATGATTTACACATGCTTGATATTGACTGGTGGCTATAAGCCTCCATTACTGGCTAACTACAGCATCTTTGCAACTCCAGTGCAAAACTAAAGAGGAAAATTTCAGACACCAGACATGTCTTGGCTGGTGGATGACATTTGGTGATTGTTGCTCTAACAATCACTTTAAATCAGCTGTTGAGTGGATCAGGACATTAGCAGACATTAGGACATTATCAGCTTGGTTTCTTTGACTTATCTGAAGATGTAGATGCGAAGAACTAAGAATGAATTTCATCAAATGCTTCTCATGACATTGAAAAGACGGCATTTTACTGCATGGAGTGGCATTCCTGCTTATGTCTAGACTTGTAGTTTGCCAGCTATTATAATACCCTTACACACATCCTGCCCTTGAAACAAATATTTTATTTGTGTGTGTGTGTGTGTACGCATGTGCGGGTGTGTATTTGGTTGTGTGTGTGTGTGTGTGTGTGTGTGTGTGTGTGTGTGTGTGTGTGGGTGTGGGTGCCTTGTTATGGCTGGGAATTGCTACAGGCCCTGTGACATTATGCCATAATGAATATGATTCTACTGCGACATTTAAAGGTTTGTAAGTATTGCAATATGTGATATACTGAGTTTTGACTGCATTTACTAATATAATCTGATTAAGTTTGTACTTTCTTCAACTCCTCTGATTTGATTGTATAGCCTGAACTGTGGTTCATTCAAGAAACAATATAGGATGAACTACTTCCTACTTCTAAGCTGCTGTAGATGATGTATGTTACTAGTTTCTGTGACATCACAAAAACAATGAACAGACAGAATAAACAGGGTGTTTTTTTTGGCTCATTTCCCATGAATGAACCGTTTGGACGTAGAAGTTAGTGGTCTGTTTTTAAACTGTTTCAAGCTGTTTCATTTCATGAAAGTGAGAAAAAAACAAATCCAAAAAAACGTTATTGTTGGGGTAAACTTTTTGTTGACCATGGGGGGTGTTGTGCCCCCCCCCAATGTAGGCTGCCCATGTCCGCAAATGCCCCTGTCCTTGGGTATCAACACAATTTTTTATCCAAAAAACTATGATATGATACTTTATCTAGACTATTTTCTCCAGTCTTTTTGTTTGTCTATATCAGTCTCAGTGTAGACAAGGATTTATTTGGTGTAGGACATGTGATTGGATATTCTGTCAGATGGTTCTGTGATAACACTGAGTCTAGCTGAGCACTCGTCCATCTCCACGAAGGTCAACAACACTTGCCACACAAGTGCAGCTATTCAGAGGCTAATTCAAATTGAGTGTTTGTGCATTGGGCTGCTAACGCAGCCAGGAACAACACTGCTAAAATGCTGCATTTGAGCTTTTAAACCAACTGGAATGGTAAATATTTTAGATAGTAATGAACCTGGATGATATAGACAAGATTACAGTGCATACTGTCAACTCACTTTTAATTGTATAAAATATTTGGAGCAGGAATTTTGCTTTGTGTACTATATATATCACTAAGTATTATTGTGAATATTCTTTATAATAGATTAAGAACAGCAGTCCTTGTTTGCTTAGAGTAATATTTCAACCTAATCTCTCCTTGTTGTATGTGTAGGATCAGTTAGATCTTCAAGGACAATAAATCTGATGCATTAACCTGGGCAGAGTTCCAAATGCAAACTGTGGCGCTTTTTTATATACTTTTATCTACGGTATACTTGTATAGCTGTAGTCAGTTTGTTGTCATATCCTTCTTCATTATTATATCTGTATTACATCATTCTTCTTTTCATCATTATTTTCAAAATTATTCTTACAATGTCTGTTGCACTTAAAATGCCATTTTCCTCTTCAGCCCTGAGCTCAGAGCCATGTGTTAATTCTGTCCCGTGTTGTTTTCATATTAAAGCCTGTAACTCTGAAAAGTGCCAAGAATTCCAAATACTGTTTCTGTTGGGGTCTTAAGGGTAAAAAAAAAGCAAAACATTATGTGATTCATCTTCAAAATAATTGTTGATTTTCAAATAGAATCAATAGTGACCGCCCTACTTATAACAGTAGCTGGAACACATTTCCATTGGCTTCTATTATAACAGTTTTTAGGCTTATTCTTTTTAGAAAATATATAATATTGAAATCTACAGATGATATTCTTTTGAGCAGGGAGCTGATCATCTGTGGTAATTGATTGTAAATCGAGATTATGCTGAGTGTTCCCTTTATGTGAGGAGTCTATTGCTGATGATATTCTCCACTGGCTATATTAAGCTGTGACAGTGCTTATAAGGGTTTTTTTGTGGTGAATAGGGGTGAAATGTGAGCCATGCAGACATTCAGCATTCCTTTGTGTGTCTGCCTCACTAACATTATTCCTGCTCTGTTTCGGTAAGGCAAACCGGGTTAAACTGGTTTAACCAGTAATCCTGCTGCTAAGTATTTTGGGCCTGCAGTGTTGCATTCTCCCCGATTCACAATGGCCTGGATCTCCGAGAGCTGAGCCCAACACGTGGCTTACTGATGACGTGGACTAGCCCATGCTGTCTGACATTCCTGATCATTACCTTACCTAACTATCATGTACATTGCAAAACATCATGTGTTACCATGTGTTCTGTGTTGTACATAATATACAGTGGCCCCCATCTCTCCCTGTTCAGTGCACTTTTGTCTGTTTCACACTGTTGTGTCTGGGTGAGAAGTCAATTTTCTCTCTTACTGTGCTGCTGAGTCATCTCCCGATAATTGTGGTGCTATGAATAGATCTAATGTATTTTCTCCTTTTGTGCTCGCCGACAGGACCAAAGACAGCATGTATCATGCACTCACATATGCCACCATTCTGGAAATGCAGGCTATGATGACTTTTGACCCTGAGAACATCTTGACCGCTGGAAACACCATGAAGGACGCACAGGCTGTGTGTCAACGGTAATGGAGCCGTCTCTCTCTCTCTCTCTCTCTCTCTCTCTCTCTCTCTCTCTCTGTCTTTCTCTCTCTTTCTCTCTGTTTTTCTCTACATCTTCTCTGGTGCACCTCCCTTAGTTACTGTTGCCATGTCAATCAATCACTCAACTCAGGCCTCTTTGTAGTGTCCATATCACGTGTGCTTAGAGCTGAAAAAAGTTCAGCAGCGTGAAGGGACACAGAGAAGTACGTTTCACCACATTTCCAGCAAAATATGAATATAGGCTAGTCTCAAGCAAGAAAAAGGGAACAACGCTTAGACGGATCAGGGAAGTTTCTCATACACAGCCCATATAATTGGCAGATTATTT
The DNA here is from genome assembly GCA_037974365.1 of Hydrocynus forskahlii. NCBI lineage: Eukaryota > Metazoa > Chordata > Actinopteri > Characiformes > Alestidae > Hydrocynus > Hydrocynus forskahlii. The sequence goes on from JBBPCX010117024.1 coordinate 13,497, forward strand.
TCATATTTTCAAAAGGAGGAGGTCTGAGTGAGGGGGCTACCCCTTCAGATGAGCTAAAGCTGCTTTAGCTCAAAACTGAAACGAAAAAAACCTTCTTATGTTGTTCCAGTAATACTATTCATTGCTAAAACGAGTGTTTTCAAATACAGCCACCAGATTTAGGCTCCAGCAGCCCTGCGACGCTGGTTAAAGTGAAGTGGCCCAGAGAAAAGATGGATGGTTACAACAGTCCAAAAATCAGGGCAGTTGAATCACCGCCTTTTGATTAGTGCATCATAAAGCACTGGTGCATTTTTATAGCCCGAAAGCGTACTGCTTACTGCGCAATGCTGTTGCTGTTGCTGTAGCTTTATGATCATTATACAGACATTTTTGCTGGACACTTATGCACACGTAAGCAAAAATGTATAGACAGAGACAAGGCTTTGCATACAAAACGAACACAGACAGAGTCGGGGCTATGGGCCAGTGCCTCTTTGAGATTCAGTGTGAGGACGGAGCCAGGGGAGGCTCCTTTTAGTTCGAAAAGCTCCATCTGCTTTCAGAGTGCCATGTCTGAGGTGATGATGTAATCCCACAGTGCTGCGGGACATCGGGTACCACTGGGGTCTCGTCACATTGTAGAGGCTGGAGGGAATTTCAGAACTACTTCACACAGAGTGCTGGAGTGTGTGTGTGAAAATATAAAAACATATGGAGTAGCTCTGCCCAGAATTATGTTGACGGTGGACACTCTCTCACACACACACACACACACACACACTCATACACACACATACAGACATGCACAGAATCATACATACAAAGATGCATACATACATACACTCATACATACACACAAACACACACACAAACACATACATATAGACATACACATACACACATACATGCACAAATACATACATACACAGACACACACAAACATACACATATATAAACACATAGACACACACACACACACACTCACAAAAGTACCACCCTCACCTCTCTCGGCTCAGCTTTCTTTCAGTTTTCTTTCATCACCTGTGCTTTTACCCTCTGCCACGTATGCAGTAATGTAAACCAGTTCTGTTCCACCAACACTGACAACAAGTCTCTCAGTCCCTCTCAGTCACATGGAGCCGAAACAATGCTGAGTGTGTGTGTTATCAAGATTGAGTTTGTGTGTTGTCAGGTTTTTAGGGCAGTACTCAGGACACATGCACAATGGAAAATACCGTAAGACAAATATTTTGTTTGTACCTTAAATTAATGCATATTTAAATAAATGAAAGTGGCCACTATGTGCTATGCAGAAGTCAGAGAAAACCCTTTAATTGTTCAATCTCCTGTCAAAATGGGCCATAAAGCAAGACACTATATGCAGGAATTAGATTTTTGGATAAACTGTGCCTGTAATATGTCTTCTATTATCATAAAAATCTGAAAACACAACAGCAATATTCTTATTTCAGCATATTGATCAGTTCACATTTAGTCACGTCTGACTGAATTTTCCAGAATGTGTCGTCTTTAATGATGTACCTCACCTCTGCCCACACAGCATAATCATTCAGGTCATGTCATGCATCACTGAAAAGCTCATTTCCTGAAGAATCGATGCAAAACGTCTGTTTCCTGAGCACTAACGACAATATGTACTCAAATCGTGGGATCTCAGTGACTGCTGCAGTTCTGAGGCCCATTCTCAAAACTTCCTCTCTGTTCATTCAGCATAAAAAATCTCAGCTTTTTTTAAAGATGGATTATGAAAGATTTCCCAGAAGGATTCCCTATTATATCAAATATGTATGCATATTTAAGTAGATAAAGTCTCATTTGCATATCTAAATCCATCCATCCATCCATTCATTTTCTACCCCTCGGGTTCCGGGGGGTGGGGTGGGGTGTGGGGTTTTGGGGGCTGAAGCCTATCCCAGCTGCAGTGGATGAAGGTAGGGTACACTCTGGACAGTCGCCAGCACGTCGCAGATCTAAATACATGTTTCCTATTTTTAAAAAAACTTCCAGTACAGAAGTATTTGTATTAACCTGTAGTGTATTGTCTAAAGTCAATTGTGAATTTTTCGGCACCTAGAAAAAGGCAGAAAAATGTGTTTATCAGAAAAGTACACAGAAGACCGATCGACTAAATGTAACTTCAGATTTTACAGTATTTATTAGAAATGCACACCCCAGGTTCTCTGGAATTAACTAAGATTCCCTGACCTGCCTCTAGGGTTAATGGAGTTGAGTCCATTGGGCTATTGATAAAGGAACAGAACAGAAATTCACCTGTCCTAAACACAGTTCGCCCACTCCTCCAGTGTACACTGTGCATCTGTTTTAAGTCCCTATACTGCAAGGATCTGTATGTGGGCGTGTACTTCAGTTCCTCACTACATAATGTATTAGTTGCATGGTAGTTAATCGTTTTTGCAGTAGCTACTATTTAGGAACTACTATGAAACTACGATGTAAGTTATGATAAGATAACCTTTATTAGAAATTTGTGTTGCTACTATGTAAGTGAAGAGGATGGTGGTGAGAGGTATGGGTGTGGGTGGGGGTGTGTATGTGGGGGTGTTACAGCCTGTCCTTGTGCTCACAGGGCGGAAGACGTACAGAGTGGATAGATCGCTGTTCAATAGATCATTGATTTGCCAATGTTGTCTACTACAGTGTCCTAGTCATTCAAAGATTACAGATTTAGTTGATGGACTACTTCAGTGCAGGACAGTTGTTAGGCTGTAAGATTAGAAACATTTTTAAAAGGGTAAGAAAAATTATAAAACACTTTTTTGAAGAACTTTCTTTTATTTGATAGGACACTGAATGTGGGCCCTGGACTTGTTGATCCTAATATCACTTGATATTGGAGATGCTCATTTGAGCGCTTCCGCTACTGCCCGGAGCAACGCTGCCACTTCAGATTGAATCAGAGCATTCAAGAGAATTGTTTGCCATGAAGATCCATGAGCACTGCTTTGACTTTAGTTTGGACTACTTTGCGTCCAACTTTGGAAAGTGAAGAATGATTTTATGTAACATTTAGACCTAAATTACTGATCTGAACCATGTCTGAGATCCAGGTAGCGAGACATTATTATGTCTTCAGCAGTCTGAATGTCACAGCCGGACTCCCTCATCGAACTACGGCATCAGCATTTTACCCAGCAAATTTGATTAAAGCCTAATTGAATTTGAATTATTCATGTGTTTGAAGACCCATAGGGCTATTCTTTTTAAAGGCATAGTTCAGCTAAAAAAAACGCTAAAGTGGCAAAGGATTAGGAAAATCTAGTGTGGATTTTGGGTGAACAGTTCAGAATCAGAATCAGTTAGAAAGAGAAAGCTCAGAATAAAGACATATGTTCAAAACCTTTTTTAACGGTTTGTAGGTATGGGCGATATGACAAAATGTCACAATACTTTAAAACTTATTTTGTGATACTTTATATACATTACAATCTGGATGGCGTTGGCCCTGCGATCGGAGGGTTGGGGTTCGTATCCTGCTAGTGTCACCACTGAGGAACCCTTGAAAAAGGTACTGTCCTCACACACTGCTTCCCAGGCGCCTCCTTGGTGGCAGCCCACTGCTTCACTTGGTGAATGGGTTAAATGCAGAGAAAGAATTCCACTGTGTGTTCTACTTGTGTGACCATGCACGTGACAAATGAATCTTCTACAATCTGTAGTTTTATGAGAAGTTGGAACAGACAACTGATACAGGCTCAGACTATCAGAAAGTATGTACACTGATTCAACATTTCACATGCTGGACTGCATATATAAATAGATTTATATAGGGGGTCCACGGGTTACAACAGTCTCGGCATATGACGTTTCGAGTTTACAACGCTCACTCCCTCTCCCACTCCCACTCGGCTTACACCGTTAGCCTCGTACTAGTTAGTTTGGTTGTGTGCGGTGGAAGGATACGTATGAGTGAGGAAGTTTTCCTTTTTCTGTGGCTTAGTTGTGTTTTTTATGGTTTTACAACTGTGTTAGGATAGATAAGTGACTGAGACTAGGGTGTGTTTCGACTTACACCAAAATTCGGGTTACATCACTGTCGAAGGAACAAATCTGTGTCGTAACTCGAGGACCCCCTGTACATGCATGTATGCTCTCTCTGTATTGAAAGATGGCCTTGGCAGTGTTTTTAAGTCGTGATGATATCTACATTGCAGAAAAGCCTGTACTGACAAAATGTAATGGAATTTGGCACGATAACGATAAATATTGTGTGCAGTGGGGGGTGAACAATTTTTTTGCTGATGGGGTGGGGGCAATGTCGAAAATGACTTTTACAGGGACAGATCGCAACAGAATAACAAACCTTATTGGCACGGTTGGATGAAACCACATTTTTGTAGATGACGGTGCTTGCCTTGCCAAAAAAGGACAGCGTGTCCAAGCTAAATTTCAGTAGCACACTTCTTTTACTGCAGCTGAATAAAACAGAGTGAATAAAAAACATAATTTAAATTAATATTGCACATTTATTTAGGGGGGCAAATAAAAGATCTGACAATTGTTTGTCTTTACCGTTGCAATAGGAAACCTGAACTAAACACTTATCATTAATGGCCTATTTCATTTATTATTTTCCCTTCGTTGTTACAGATATCGCAAGAAGTCTTCCTTTAACAGCAAAGGCTTCACAGAAGGTAAGCGTTTCTAAACATCCAAGAACTGTAGCTGCAGTTAAACCAGACTTCACAATATATAATTTTACTGTGTTAATCTTCACAGGTTTCAGATAATCAGTAGAAAAGAAGGAAGACATATGTAAAAGTATTACATGTCTCCAGAATGTTAAACAGAGCTTCTAAAATTACATAGAAGGCAGTAGGACCTCAAGTTAAAATAAAATAACCAGAATTTCAGGTGAGATCTGATCTCAAGGCAGATAACGTCGCTCTGGATAAGAGCGTCAGCTAATGCCGTTTTTCTCTGTTGCTTAAAGGTGGTTCTTGTTGCTCAGTCTGATCACTGTGTGTGTTTTGTGGAGACTGAATCACTGTGTGTTGATTTAGACCCACTGTGTGTCTGACTGTTGATTGTGTGTTCAGAGGAGCTGCATGCTGAAGTGTGTTATGCTGAGTGTCTCCTCCAGAGGGCAGCACTGACCTTCCTACAGGTTGGGTTCACTTCTCTTGATAGACTGAGCCCATACTTGATATACATTTAATTACATTTATTTGGCTGTTTTTCAGTTGAGCCTCTATTGTATGTAATATATAGTTTGGGCTTGATTAACTCACTTATGTGTGATTAATTGAAATACCGTGTGACATGTTGTAAGCGTGATGTTTAGTGTCTAAACCTTCTAATCTCTGTTAATGCAGGATGAAAACATGATCAGCTTCATCAAAGGTGGAATCAAAGTGAGAAACAGCTATCAAATATACAAGTAAGCCCTGCTGCTGTTGCTCTAAATTCAGTCCACCAAGTGATGTGGAAATGCATTGTACACACTCAGGAGGGAAGTAATCAGTTAGAGGCACTTAGTCAATATGTGTCATAACACACTTTCTGTGCATAATGTCACATGTCTGAAATCTATGAAACAATATGATAATCATACTTCATCCTCAAGGATTCTGATGTCAGGTTGATTTGTGTGTGGATTCATATTTTTATGAATAATTTCAAATGTTTACTTTGGCCCACTTATACAGTCAAGAGTAAAAATTTGAGCACCCTCGTTATGTTGACTTTCTAAGTGTTGACTTTCTAAGACTTTCTAAGCGAAACACATCCTCTGCAAGGCACTCAGATATGACATTTTTCCATGTTGTTCACTTTTTTGTTCAGTTTTGGTTGTTACTTTTCTGTTTATTTGCTGAGATCATAAGTTGCTGTGAAGAACAAACACATATATCTACCTGTTCAGCTGATTCAGCCCATTCAGCCTACAGCGTTATAGCGCTGCCTTTTCATGATGAAGGTATGGTTTCAGTCCTGATTTCTTACTAAACGAGGCGTAACAAAGGACTGCCAAGCAGATTATATTTAACATATAATATTATGTCTATAGATAATATTCTATGTAATGTTAAATAATATGTAATATTATGTAATATTTTTACATATAAAAGTAGAAATATATATGCAATTATATATATACAGATTGTATATATAGATAAATAGGTAGACAGATACATATATACATATATTTACAAATAATGTGTGCATGTGTTAGGCTAAAGAGAAATAATACAAAAAATGTTATAACAATAAAATGTAGATACATAAAACTGCACAAATACTGTAACAGGAAAAAATATACAGAATTGTGTCCTCTGTAGAAGGTGTGTAATTTATTTCACTTAGAAAATCAACAAAACACATTTGCAGTATTTGTACCTAATGCATACAACTGTTAAAGCATTCACCCTGAGCTTTGGTAAAATAATCATAAAAAAAGAAAAGGATAGAGCTTAACAAATGAGTTCCTTTACTGATAGATGCTGGATCCATTTTCTTCTCAAGTAGTTTTTTTGGCTGCTCTTCCTTCTGCTTCAGCCATTGTTTCACTGAAGGAACAGCAGTTTAACTCAAATATGGATTTACCACCCTGTACCCATCTCAGCATTTAACTCTTTTCTTCTTCCAGGGAGCTTCATTCAGTGCTGAGGTCCCCAGGTTATGTTCAAGGTGATAATCACGGTCACTTTGAAGGTGGAGTAAAGCTGGGAGTGGGAGCGTTTAATCTGGTGGGTGAGATATTAATGAGACTGAGAAGAGCTCCAGACATGTTGGCCCAACGAGAAGTCAGTTTCATCTTATTTGTTTGTTTCTGTCTTTTTTTTCTGACAGATGCTTTCCTTGTTGCCCACCCGGACCCTTAGACTACTGGAGTTTGTAGGTTTCTCTGGTAACAAGGTGAGCTGACTGTGCTGTGAGATTCAACTTTGCTTTGGGGAAAAATAATGACATGATGAATGTGTGTGTGTGTGTGTGTGTGTGTGTGTGTGTGTGTGTGTGTGTGTGTGTGTGTGTGTGTGTGTGTGTG